>JAAAKL020010791.1:0-14108 GCA_010016065.2 Carybdea cf. marsupialis auct. non (Linnaeus, 1758) | reverse complement strand
TTCTCGAGTTTCTTGGTGAGGGTCCATGTCGATGACCCATAGAGCAGGACAGACTCGACTGTGGTCTTGAAGAAACTGTTCTTCATGTATACGTTAAGAGACACTAACCCAAGAGAATGATAATTTTCAAGGATCAAGGATCTTCACCCAAATTGCACACTCAACTTAAATGTACATGTTGATTGTTCAAGTCTCACTTATCTTTCGCGTGATGTTTCAGGTACTAGAGATAAGATTTCGTGCCGTGCACAATATCGCTAATAACATGCCTACTGGAGTCGGAGTACGCAGGATTTATGACTGTCAATGGCCCCTGAAAGCGGTCGCCATGTTTCATACTTAGGTGTATAGGATTCCCCTCTCTCATACTATGCCTTGTAGCTCTATGTATCCCGGTGGGAACACAGAATTACAATAATTTATGGTGCATAACACCAATATTTAAACATATCCGTGATACTACAGAGCTTAAAGAGACAATTTAACAGACAAATGATTTTGATCAAGAAACTTTTCGCAAATTCTCGTCAGTTTATCTACATCAATAAAGAACCAAAGTACAATGAGATTATTTATACATACAGAGAGGATCGAAATTAACAATATTCGGGCGTGCAAAAAAGGGCAACTTGAAGTTAGGCACGTTGAAACATTTTAAACACGAACTCCTTTTGCCTACATAAGTTAGGTTGACAACTTTAAATATAAATAGACTCAAACACAGCAAGATGAAACTTAGAACATCCCTGACTTAAAATTCTTAAATGTCCATTATCACATCTTTCGCGGCATTCAAAGTTGTTCACAAGATGCTGCTTAATCGCAGATCGTCCGGCGGTTATTGTCTGCGGTCCTCTCGATACAGCTGATCTTGCTGGCTGCTTTCTGGAAGGGATTGACACTTCCTCTCGTATCAGGAATATTTGATTATATCTAAAACTCAACCTTGATGGGTATGAAATGTAAAGAAAACATAGCTTTTTAACGCTCCTTTAATGCTCCAGCAAGAAAACTTAAACGCAGAGATCAATTATAGACAACTTTTGGCCGTTGTAAAATAAATTCTGAAGCCAGCGCTTTTTCAATGACGTCATCCTAATGCCGAAATGTGTGAAAGTTCGTTTCATTTTGTTGGAGATAATGTGGACCTTATTTTGAGGTCCATTATATTTATACTATTTTGGTGTAAGACTAGAATCATTTTAATATAGGCCTACATATGTACAAATACTGAGTGGCAATGATTTCGAAGTAAATTGATCGGCGTTTATCTTGAGATTTAAATGATGCTAGCGTAGTATCTTCGTGCGCTTTGGAAATAAAGAAAACATTTTATATATTGCAATCTTTTGTACATCAATAGTTATGAGTTAGTGCGATGAAGTGTAAACTGCATGAACAGGGTTGCATCAGAGTCAAGGGTTTTTGCGGTGGTAATAGGAATGGAATACCGACACGTGCAAGTGGTGCATCATTCACACTCATTAAATGGTCATAAAATGCATCTTAGAAGCATAATATAGAAAAGCGTAGGCTTTTTGACACTAAAAATATTTATTTCTCCGTTGCAAATCTCTGTAGTTTGACTACGTTGCAGTCTCCTCTCGCCAATTATTGCACAACACTGACTTTTTGTATTCCGACAAAATTGTGAGGAAGACGACTCCGTTGAAATACTTCAATTACAGGGCAACACTTGACCGGTGACCAGGTATTTTGACGTCTCATGAATAACAACTGGCTGTCTGCATAATCCTCATCTGTTTTCAATCACCCGTGCCATCGTCTATGGTAAACCGCCGGCCAAATAAATTACCTATCGCTTCGTCGGTATTTTCGTAACGTATCTGATTGCATGAGGAAATTTCATTCTTTTAAATGACGTAATGTGTCATGTAATGGATATCCTGTTTAATTTAACATGGGTACATGAGGACTAATGGCCAGCTCCCTTTCAAAACGTTCGAATTTCGGCTCCGAAACTGGGTGACCAATGTCAAAATCGACCCAGATTCAGCCTGGGCGAAAAATGTCTGTGTCAGTATCTGAAACAGACATTAAACACGTACAGCATCATGACTCACACTGATGGAGCTGCGTAGCCACGAAAATTGGTAGTTGTTCCCATGACAACTACTCTATCACCATGAGAACAGTTGTTATGGATCCGCAATTAAATGTAACACATTGCGATACTTATGGACAGCTTTAACTTAGTTTACAAACGCTATTTTGTACAAATGTTTAGGAAAGACGTTTAAAAACTTTACTGCTTGTCAAGACTAATACAACAGATATGCTCATTTTCAAAATTAAATTTTACGGTTCAAAATTGATTAAAAGAGAGCTCTCAGAGCCCTGTCCTCCTGCAGGATAAGGGTTAAGAAGGAGAATGCTTTCCATGTTTTGTAGTGGCACGTAGTAGCCGTCTTCAGAAAATATGCAGGTAAGTGTAGACAAAACTCATCTTATATTTGAGGATTTTTACGGCTGTAAGGTTGTGTTCTAACTCGACCACAAAGGGGAACTTATTTTTAGAGATGTTTTAGAATGATAAGGCTATACTGAGAAACCCAGGGGTGACTACTGTTCACAACTCTTTAGTATTATTTTACTAACTCAAGATCATGGCTATGTCGTTTCTTGCCGACTGATTTTCGAGTGTGGTCTTGGTTTAAAGAATTCCACAATTGGTACACAAATTCCTTTGAACAAAACTGAGAACCCTTCAAAGATGGAAGGGGGAAGTTTTCTTCTGCTATGTCACGTGAATAAAAGTCGAAAATTATCGTAATTCCACAATAGGGGGTATTAACAAACAGGGTACTTGTATTCATTTTGTAAACATTAATAAATCTTCGGAATTTTGCTGCTCAATCTGCGGAGAAAACGATCCATACTAAGTTCTTATATTGCTTTTGTTTTTGTGCATTTGAATAACCTCTGATTTGTAGATTAAAATCTTCAGTTTTGTTGGGATTTTTCGGATTAAGTAGCGCGAGGTAATTCTTAAGCTGCCGTGGGTCGAAAGTCTTCGGATTTTCTACGTTGGAGGAATATTTTTGCCTGAGATCCAAGTGGAAATGCCTTAACGGCGCTTTGATGAAATCAAATATCTATTCATTATTTTTAGATCTCCCTTCAACTATATTACTCAAGCTGTCCAAGCTGACGTCAACAACTATCACAGTAACATGGACTCGTCGTGCCGTTGACCATATGATTGGCAGGGAGTATGGGCTCGAGATTATTGTCTATCACCAAGACTACGTCGTTCGTAATAAAACAACGTTTCAAACGGAGGCTCATGGGACGTATACGATGTCGGGCCTAGACCCTTACACAGACTATGCAGTCACGGCCCGTGAAGTGTACAAGATGGTTTTTCATGGACCATTTGCACCGTTTGTTAACGTAACGACTTCAGAGGACGGTGAGCAAAAGATGTAAAATATTCTCTTATCGTTTCTAAACTCTGTTAGCTAGGGGAATGATCATCTATTACTTGTTTCCGTTCATTCCTTTCAAACACTGCAAACTGAAAGAGTAGGGTATCAACTGGTCGGTCCACCTTGCCCAGGGGATCACTTTCATTATGAGCCACCCTCATCCTTAGATAATAATAATAATATAATAATTGATGCATAGATAATAGATGCATCAATATGGCTGCCTTCATTTTCATATGACCTAAAATAGTTCCACAAGACATAACTTTATGTTGCGTTTTGGTGTCATGCTTTTGAGCTATTTTAAGAAATGATCTGATGTAATGCTCGATTCACTCAACATGGCAATGAAGGAATCAAGGCCGAGTTTTATCTACGCTGGTTGTAGCGCTGACATAAATCGAAACAAAATGGCGTCACCAATTCGAAACACATATAGTATTTGAAATGTCGCCAATATATGTACTCCTAGGCTAGAGCTCTCACGTCGTCATTGGCGAAGATGTGCTCAAAATGTCTTTGTAAGACGACCCCACCCTTCACGATAAATGTAGGCGCACTAAGAAATCTCTTGTTTTTTTGACAGATTTGCCAATTTAGACAGTAACAATGTTTGTATCAGTTTGTACAAAATGATGTTTTTAATGTCCATATTATATATGGTGAAACGATATTACTTTTTTCCCCATATTTTATATCTGACCAGCACAAATTCTACCGAAATCCCAAAATTTGCTCGAAAGCCGGAACTCCGGCAATTTTATCATGTAGCTAAGTTAATTCTTACAGATGTTTCCGTTTGACATTTAGTATTCTATACCCATTGATAGCCCCTGGTAAGCCGAAAAATGTAACCGCCCTTGGCATATCAACTTCTGGGATATTGCTACTGTGGAATCCACCGGAAAGACTCAACGGCATAATCCGAGAGTATGAAATCCAATATTCGTATACAGATGAATGGACTGCATTTGCAGTTGTAACGCGACAAAAGAACATCTTCACAAGAGATCATAAAGATCGAAGAGTTGTCCTCGACAATTTAACTGCGTTCACGCGCTATCACGTCAATGTGAGGGAAAGAACTAATCTGTGGGGGCCACGTGGAGACGTTTGGACGATGACATTAGAGGATAGTAAGTATGATTATTTTATTATGTTCCATGATGCATTTAAGACGTTTTAGAAGTTTTGCTATTGTTGTGGAACGCCCGGAAATTCGGAAGTTGTTGGGTAGAATGCTTTAGTCACCCATATACTCCGTTTTCCGTTTCCAAAGTGTAGTAAACTATGCTGCCATTACTCCCTCGCCATCTCTCCACTTTGAACACATTCTAACACGTTTTCAGTGAAAAAATCACGTCGTCATCCTTATCATCATCATCATCATCATCATCATCATAGTCATTATCACCATCATCGTTATCATCACTATTGTTATCATCTTTTTCATGTCGTTTTTATCATCTTTTGTATGTCGTTTTTATCATCTTTTTTATGTCGTTAATATCATCTTCTTCCTGCCCTTCCTTCTCCTCCTCCTCCTCCTCCTTCTCTTCCACCTCCTCCTTCTTCTCTTCCACCTCGTCCTTCTTCTCTTATACCTCCTCCTCTTCCTCTTCCGGTTCCTGCTTTTCCTCTTCCGGTTCCTGCTTTTCCTCTTCCTGTTCCTGCTTTTCCTCTTCCTCTTGCTGCTTTTCCTCTTCCTCTTGCTCTTCCCCTTCCTCCTTATCATCATCATCATCGTCGTCAATTATGATCAGTCATCGTACATAATTGTCAATCGTTTGGAAATCTAAACAGTTATCACTATCATCATTTCGTATACACGCCTGCAATCTCTCGATGCGGTAAATCATGGTCTATCACTGCGCGTCCCATAAATCATTAACAAGTTTTAACAATTAACATTTTCAGTCTTAGGAAGCTGTATTTTAGTGTATGGAAAAGAAAAGTAAGATATACATTCCGAAAAGAATTAAGCTAGAAAATGGACAACGAAGAAAGAAGAATACGGAATGGGAGGTGGTCGTTTACTTAAAAGCATTTCGTAGTTTCCGGCGAGAATTGGATTGTGTAATGCAAGCCATTTCGTGAAAATTAGGGAACCCAAGGGAGCATGAGCCACGCTCTGCATTATGGGGTTCTGTCCGTTGGTAAGATTGATGAACACAATGGCTCATTAGTCTTTGCGACCGTCTGGTAGCATGAAATTTGCTGTAACACAGCCGAAGCAAGGCCCTTAGGTGATGTTACATATCGACAGTGTTTTCAGTGTATAGTAGCGGTTAGCTACTTTTGTCTAGAACGCGATGGTAGTGTAGCATAACGCACATGAAAGTTTTTTGCTAATATGTGGAGCCCGTAATTATGTTGAATTCTAAAGTATTGATTTTTACCTTATTCATTAGTCACACTACTGTTTTACGATTCTTTGCCAATTTCTGCCACATTAACATTTAAGCAATTGGCGGCTTGATGAAATAATATAAAAGGACAAATAAATTCTAATTCAGAAATTAAGTGTAGGGACCGCACAAATTTAGCCCTCGGCCCGCGAATAGCTATCAATTTGTCATTGCTTTATATGTAGTGAATCCCAGTCTGAAACATCATGGGACATAATGACAATATAAGAAAAGCACACGAACAAGCGTCTATCATAAAGTTACCTACATTTTACATTTCAGAGCCTCCTAAGCCACCAGGAAATCCACAGAGAAGACGAGTTAATGACACAGCCTTCATGTTGTCATGGAGCGCCATTCCAGCTAGTGAAGTGCGAGGAATTTTAAAAGGATATAAAGTATACAGTGATGTAGAAAGGAGTATAAAACCCGCCGAATATGTTTTTGATGCCAACACCACAAAAATGTTACTGACCAATCTGAAACCGTACACAAGGTATAGGAACAAGATTGTGGGATACACCAAAGCGGGCAATGGCCCTGGAGTATCAGTGGATTTCACGACACCCGAAGGAAGTAAGTAGTGTTTCCAAACTAATTATCATCATGTGCCGTTGAACTTGTAACCAACGGACTGGCCATACCCTATTGTTGTGCTTTGTCCAAAGATAGCAAACTCTTCCGAACAGTTCCCAGCCGTTACTATTTTCCGACTAAATTGTAAGTTTATAGCACAAATTGGGCATCTAAGCCCGGCCTTCAATAACATACATGTGGAAATGACTGTTATTTCCAGTTTAACCATCGCTGCATTTTCCCACTTTTCCCACCTTTCTGTTACCCCTTTTATTTTTCGAAAGCCACGAAAAGGTAGCTGTTGCTCTTGGCTTGGAGTATAGTGCATCCCTGAAAGGGCTGTGTGACCACATTTTCCTCACGCGCCTGAAGCTCGGGGCAACTAAATTTATTTCGCGTCTTCATTGCTTTGATATGCATAGCTCTTTCCTGGTCTTTTTTTCTATCACATTTGCATGCAGACGTCAGACTGTAAGAGTTATGCACTGATTGTGCTGAATGGCCGAGAGTTTTTAAGTTGCTTAGTACTACAAGAAAAGTGGTAAATACGAAGTAAGACCATCATCTGAGACCATCAAGTATTCTGCAACGCAAGCTCTGGTCATTGCATTATGTATACATAATCAGTGTCGAGAGGAAGGACCTTGTAATAATGCGGCCTTAACATTTCATACTAACTGCCATCACTTCTGCATTGTTACTTTTTAAGCCCCGACGTTAATATCTCCGTCTCATATTTTCTTTCTTTCTTTATATTACAGCTCCTTCTGAACCACGTTTGCTTTCTAGCACAAGTCAGACCGGCCACGCCATTGTCTTGCAGTGGAAACGCCCTTCAATGCAGAATGGGATCATTCTTCGATACCAGGTTCGCTGGAAAAAGCTTGGCTTAGTAAGGGTCAAACGGGGCGTTACTGATGAAAAAGTAGTCGAAAAACAAATCACCACTGGCAAATGGAGAAGACACACCTTAAGGAATCTGGATCCGTTTTCAGTGTATCAGTTCCGAATTCGGGAAGCAACATCGAAAGGATGGGGATCGTATTCCCCCTTTATTAATGCAAGCACAACTGAAGACCGTAAGTAGAAGTTTTGAAATCACTCAAACACCCTTCTTTTCCCGTCTGTTGGTAGTACTACTTTATTACGTTATGTCACAGGTTACACCATTAGAATTTGCGGATCAAAGCAGGCGGTAACTTTTTGCAGTTTATTTCTTGTCAGCAAGAAATGTATGGATCATAAACAAGCCCTTATTGGCAAGACGTGGGTTGATGATCAAATGCTATTTAAAAGGTTACATTTAGGAACATGGAGATATATAGATAGAAATATCAAAATGAAGCAATATACGTCAAACGTAGCCTATTGCCCAGCCAGAGTGAGCAATGTGCTTGGGAGAGAGCACATTTACAGCGGTGATCTCCCGTTGCCTTCCACAACTGATAGTCTTTACATCGGTCTAGGATCGATTCGAACCCAAAACCTCTGGCATGTGAGTCCGATTATATGGCCGTATACGTATATTGTCCGATACTATTCGAGCCATTGAAAGATCAATAAGTCATAAGCAAAGTCTCCACATCATCTGGATATTCTGAAAGTCCGCTATTCCTTAGATTCGATTTTGCTTATGGGACCTCCCGAAATCGCCAGAAAACCGAACATGCTCCTGCAAACGAAAGAGTTTTGGTTGGAAATTCCCAGAAATTTTATTGGAGCAAGTGGATGGATAGTGCCTGAGAGGGACTCCATCATTTCATTTATTTTGTTTTGTTGACCCTCTGGTCAGACTTAAGGATTGTATGTGGCTGTACAGGAGTTGTACTCAAACCCTTCTTGGATATCCTTTCGAAATTTGCTTAAAGATGATGGTCACCGTACATTAATGAATTTCCAGGAGGTGAACAAGTTATTCATTAGTTGTAAGTTTGATATTGCAAATGCCAGAGAGAGGTTTAATTTGATAGGATTCAAGGTGGTTTGGTGTTACGAAGAGTCGGACACGAACGTGAACTACTCAAAGCGATCAAACGAAGACAGTGGTAGTTCCTTGAGCATTCTATTAGAAAGGGGCGCATTGAAGAGTAGGCACTCAGTGACAAAATCCCAGGGAAGCGCGCCAGAGGAGGTCAGAGACGAACCTTCTTGAACAACTTCGGCCACTTCTGAAGCTGCAATGACATTAAGCAGCTCGCCAACAACAGACAGGAGTTCGCCCGAGCCAACTCTGGCTTCAAGAAGCCCAACGGTCCGGGGATCAACAGCAACAGTTGTCATCCCCGTCAAGGGCCGCATCGGGCACGACACTATCAGAGTGAGAAGTTAGTTTGGTCGTTGCAGGACTACCACGTAATTCCTATTGATGATTTGAAAAATCAACGCTAGGTACTGAAGAAGGAAATGAAGCATGCATAGTTACGATCGTGATGCCTAATTTTAAAGAATGCAGTTGATTGCAATAGAGTTGTGGCAATATTCTCACGTTTTTCACTTCCTTGCGAATCAGGGATGGGCGTGTCGTCTTGCGCGGGCAACTTATTTATACAATTTAACGCAACTGCGGTCCTTTCCTTATAACTTGGCAGCCTGTTTTTAATTTACCCTTGCACGGTTCCGGGATGTTTAGTAATAACGTTGAAATATGCGCACACGTTTTGCATGAATAATCTTAGCAGGTGATGTGAATGGATTGAAAACTAGTGACTAGCTTTTGAGTAAATACTGAAAAGTAAGATTTTTATTTGTTAGTATCTTTACAGTCGCAATTTGTTTATGTTTGTCAGCTTTTTTCTTTTTTGTCTTGATGTAAACTACAATCTGATATATTTAGAGATGACTTTCTTTGTTCCTGGCATTCTCTTCTTCAATTATTACACAGAAGGGTACGCGGTAACTAACTATCAAGCTCGAATTGCACGTAACCTTTAAGCAGGTGCATAACAAGCGTGATATTGCCGACCAAGTTTCAAAGCGTGCGCTTTCGGTACCATGCAAACTTTTCCTGCCTACTCATTCATTAAAGTCATTTAATAGCTTATTTACGCTTCTAAACAAATATAGCGTGGCACGAGTTGCGCACAAGGATGCGTCGGTTTATGTCATGTGACTGTTGATTTTTATTTTGATTGGCTTATTATAAGCTGGAGTAGCTTGGAATCAATCTACAATAGCTTAGCGCCAGGCTTCTTGCAGTGGGCTATCGATCATCAGCCTTCCATGAAGTTGCGCGTCTCAGCAACTTTAGCAGAACCTGAGAGTAGGTTTTGAATGTAATTTGCTAACTAGATGAAAGCAAGTTTTTGTGTTGTAAACATTATTGCTTATCCTTAACGCTGACATTCTACGTGCTTTTTTAGACCCAAGCAAACCTCTCAATTTGAAGATCGAAGATGTAACTGACACAACAGCAACTGTATCTTGGAAAAAACCGTCATTTCCAAATGGCCGCGTGAGGTTTTACGTTATTTACTGTTTTGATGGTGTTAATTTAGCGCAGGACACCAAAGTGCACAAGTCCGTCAATTATTCGCAGGACATTTTCATGGTAAAGTTAAAGAAACTCGATAGTGGAAAGCAATATAATATCGAGGTATATTACAACTCAATTGTGTCTCTCAATTGTCAATTCAATAACATCGTGTGTTACGTAAAGTTATGATTTCTTTATGTTATCATTTAACTGTTTTATCTATTTGATATTTCCGATTTTCCCATATCGTAATGAGAGGTATGAAAGACAGGCAAGTATAGCCACCATAACCCAGAATCTCGTGTTGCAATCGCATGGATCACGACAGCAATCGGAACATATCGTGATGTATAACATTGTGTACTGTGAAGCTGTTGTGTGATGGTAATTTTTTCGACAGGTCCTGCTTATATTGCGCAAGTAACAAGTTGATGTATATTAACGTCGTCGCCAGACACTGGCCGCAGCAGTGGTCTTGAATGGAGGTAGAAAAAGTTTGCTAAGAATTTATAAGATAAAAGAGGAGCACAAGCTTTTTGATAAAGCTTCCAAAGCTTCAAGAAGAAACAGAGAAGTCTCTTGTGCTAAAACCCCGAAGGATGTTTCTAAGACTTAATTTTGCAAGCACGACCGGGTAAAATTTAATACTTTACTGCCTTTTCTTCTCTGACGATGTGTATAAATTGCTCGATGTTGTCTTGGGATCTTACGTACAACATATAGTCGCCTTCACAGTGGTATGTGAATCTGTATTTTAGTAAATTTGCTTGTGTGATAGGTATCACTGTTGGTAGGCATTTCTAGGTCGCAGGCAACAATTTTAGGACAGACTATGCAACACACAGTTTATCTATGGTAAACGTTTTGGAAACTCTGTTCATACCCTCTTTCGACTTTTATGTAATCTTTCGTCTCGAAGGTTGCCGTATGTTGACCTGGCACTCTAATGGTTCGTATTTTGATTTTACAAAAATTGGTAGTTTTATCAGAAATGACTATGAATGATGATATTTACCCAGGACCCGTTTTCTAGGAGCATAGTTTCATTAAAATGATCGTTACTTCTCCATTGATTTCATTTTTAGCTGATAACAAGCGCTTGGTGAACTGAAATTACCATACAATTAGTTTTTCATGTTTCACTGCAGAATTGATCCCAGGTTCTCTGTGTAAGTACTGATCAGAAAACAGGACTCTTTCTTTGCAACCAAGACGCCACGGAATTGTTTGCTTCCTTCTACTCGGAAGTAAAATTAAGAACAGGGGTCAAATAATTGAGTTTTGAAGCAAGTCTTCGCACTGCTTTCCGCTTTTCAAAACCGTAAATATAACAAGTGGACGATACCTTTGTTAATAGGTTTCCTGTCATAGTATTGTTGGATAAAGCGTAAGAGCATTTCTCAATAATGTGTATATTTTAAATTATATAATGTTATACGTTATGTATTTTTTTCATTTATTCTGTGAATTTACTTTTTTCTTTGACATTTTCCCATGTATGTATTTTGTCTTTTATTCCGTTCTTTGAATCACGGTTCTACTACTAATGTCATTGAATGCTTAACTATAACTTGCTTTAAAAGCAAAAGTTTAGGGATGCCGATGTATCTGTAATATATACTGATTGCTGTAGTTTCTCGACTGTCGTAGGTGCGTGCATACAATGGCTTTCTAGGAAAGCCGGAACACATCAAAGTACTGACAACCGTAAAGAGTCGAGGTATGAGTACTACTATGTCGAAGACGTATTTGGTTATCTTCGTTGCTACTTATATGTAAACATTTTTCGTTGTCTCTTGCAAATGCCATGGAAAGCACGTTGTCACTTCTTCTATGAAATATTATTGCTCTTGGCGCTTTTGTCGGATAGCAAAAGTTTAAAGCACATGGAAAGGAGTTCTTTATTGCTGTAAATCTTCTTTGCTTTTGTTCTCGTCGAGTTTGGTACTGATGTTTAGTGTCCTAAAGGATACACTCACTTCCATGAAATATTATTACTTTAGGCGCTTTTGTCGTATAACAAAAGTTTAAAGCACATGGAAAGGAGTTCTTTATTGCTGTAAACCTTCTTTGCTTTTGTTCTCGCCGAGTTTGGTACTGATGTTTAGTGTTCTAAATGATACACTTTCACTTCAATGAAATATTGTTACTTTAGGCGCTTTTGTCGTATAACAAAAGTTTAAAGCACATAGAAAGGAGTTCTCTATTACTGTAAACCTTCTTTGCTTTTGTTCTCGTCGAGTTTGTTACTGATGTTTAGTGTTCTAAAGGATAGACCGTCACTTCAATGAAATGTTATTACTTTAGGCGCTTTTGCCGTATAACAAATGTGTAAAGCACGTGGAAAGGAGTTCTCTATTGCTGTAAACCTTCTTTGCTTTTGTACACGTCGAGTTTGATGCAGATGTTTAGTGTTCTAAAGGATGCACTTGAGAATTTTGTGCCAGGATCTGTGCTCATGTTCAATGTGTCGTATACTTTCATGGAAAACGAGAACTGATATATTTCAATTGTCATTTCTTTATTTCCAGTTGTATGGATGCATAGCGAAACGAACCTGTGATATTCAGGAAACATTCTTGATCCGCTACAGTATTGAATTTTATTTTCAAAGGTGAAAATTTCGAAGTGATTCTCTATGCAACCATCGTATTTTTGTGTTGTTTGTGCCATTACCTTCAATAGTTTCCCTTCTTATACTGTTCCTAATAGAAGTCTGGTTATCTTTATACTTATTTTTCCTTTTACAGCGACCAATAAAGAATTGTTCCCTTGGTTACCTCTTATTGCTGGATGTGTAGGTGGCATTATTTTGATCGCACTTATAACTGCCACAGTATTACTATGTACCAGGTAAGCACAAATGACCGATCTATTATGACATATTTATTTGTTTCTGAAAAAAGACGACGATGAGGAATTGAAAAAGGCCCATTTTTGTCACTCGGGAGTACCAATTGTTATATTATTGAAACAGAATGCTTAGTTAGGGTAGAAATTTCTTAAATCCAGTTTCCCTTTCGCAGTTTCTTTGCGATGCTCCCTAGCTTCATAAAGTAGAATAAACAAAAAACGTACAAAAATTAAAAATATCAACATTAACATACGATCCTAGATATTTTCACCATATCCTTTCATTGAAGCTGCTCTTATTTTGTGAAGTGTGAAAATTCCGCAAGAGTTTATTTAAACGTATTGTGAACACTTTTTTGTAGTTATCGTAATATTGGCAGGATGAGGAAATTTTGATCATGCTTTTATTAGAAATTCCTATCAGCTACGCGCTTACTATTTATAGATACGTAGGCAGGAGTGATGGACTTATATGATGGTTTTGTTGAGTTTGCTTGCATTGATTGATTGGTTGGTTGGTGGATTCATTAAACAGCTCCAAAGGTGCTACTGTGGTTACTCGAGGAGGAGATAACAAGTTGGTGTTGTATCAGAAGATTTGTCCACTGACTTCTATTTATGCCATTCAGCGTCAGTTTGTTTCAACAGCCCTGTAATTTTTTTGACCATTCTACTATTGAAGAGGATTGTCTGCCTGACTATCAATCCAGAATATGTGAAACATGTTCTATTTATTCAGAATTGAGTTTTGTAATATAAAATATTGCTAACATACTATTGTCTTATATATAATCTTGCGCATACACTAGGCCAGTTTTACGGAATCGCATTTTCCCGAGTGTACCAAATCCGTGGTTACGCTAACTTGAGTAAGCTTTTTATAGGTAGAGAGCACTCATCTTTATTTTCTTGCGAATTATTTCCGCCCTTGCACTTCTTCCCGACCGTAAGCATTTTTTGCTTCTCTGTTAAACGGTATGAAGATATCCAATAAAGCTAAATCTTTGACAATTTCATTGCCAGGAAAAAGAAATATAGTGAAATCGATGGTAATTTGGAAGACACCCCACTGAATGGATTTATCAAAAACAGACCAATCCATATAGCACATTTGAAACACTACGTCCAACAGAATCACGCTAACAGTGATCATGGGTTCTACACGGAGTATGAGGTAAAGGGAGAACTCCTATTTTTTGTAGTGTTTCAAGTAATGTACAGTCTTCGATTACGATACTGATTTGATACAGGATTAGATTACCCATCCAGGTGTTTTCTGTCCATGAAGCTGATTTGTATACCAACGGTACAGTCTTGTTACTCGTATATTTGGAACCCATACAATGTTGT
>JAAAKL020010790.1:0-14109 GCA_010016065.2 Carybdea cf. marsupialis auct. non (Linnaeus, 1758) | reverse complement strand
ATAGGGTGAGAAAGGCATGTTTCATAACATTATCCAAATTAACAACAAGAAAATATTACATTTTACCACTGTAATTAGACTATCTTGTGGTATGGTTGCTCAATGACTGTCTTTCAAAAATACGTGTGTACCTCAATTAAATAAAAACTATCCTACAACCATGATATATCCAGTTAAATATAAAAAAAATTGTCGAGAAAATATTCGAGATATTTTCAGACTGAAATTGTACACTACTGCTGAAAGGATAGAAGGTGGTTACTCATTTGCCACGTCACTAAACATTCTTCAATTTCCTTTTCCTTCGAAGATAAAATTCAAATTGCTGCTTATTTTGCTATTATTATTTTCATAAATACACATACCGACTTCCCACTTGTAACCCCAGTTCCGGTTGGGATCAGCACCAAAGCAGTAGCCATATGGCTTTCTCGTCTTTCTCCAGAGACGATAATATTGGTGAGTGTAATCATAACCATCAATGTTGAAGACAGGGACAATGATGAAGTCAAATTTGTTTAGGGTTGATGTGATGGTGCTGTCTTGTCCATAGTTGGTGATGAGCTAAAGAGATCGATAAGAAAAAAGGTAGAAAGAAAGATATATTTGATAATCGGTTTTGCATCGCTTTTAATGATCATTAGCTTGCCATCACTGTGTACTGATAACTAATGTTACAACAACTTGTCTTCTTATGTTAAGACTTCATCAGGTATGAATTGAACTGGCGATAAAGCTGAATAATCTAAGGCACAAAATGTCTTGATAATTTAATGGTAGAAAGCGTTGAAACTCTCTTATTTTCATGCTATGGCACGAAGATGGAATAGAGGTCTACATAATCGTAAATTTAGATAGCGTAACAGGTAGTTCGTTACTTTCTTTTGAATAACTAGATCATTAATGGCTTTTTGATGTTTAAATTTAAGAAATCTTATCTAGATAGATGTTTACAAACTAGAGATGAAGATGAAAAAAATTTCGCGAGTTCTACCTCCCAAACCTGCCCCTTGTAAGGCGAGAATAAGCCAATGATATTAGTTGTTTATCAACGGGTACTGTACTCTACAGTATCAAATAATTGCAGTGGTGGGAAATATATTAAAATAGAAATATACGAGAGGCTGGAAAATAAAAAGATCATTTTATTTCATACGAAATGACAGTTCCATTTTTTAAACAGCCTTTACGATTCAAATTTAGGGGTGCAAGTAAGATAAGACAAATAGAGCAAATAACCCTTTTCTCCAAACTGATCTTTAGTCAGTGTGGATCTAAATTTATAGAATGATGAAATCATGTGCGGTATGGCAGCTGAGTGTTATTAAACCTCAATACACGCAATGTACATTTTGTGGGGCGTAAACAAAGCCTAAGTGAGCTATTTTAGTAAATTCATCGGTTAAAGAGAATAAAAAGCAACATATGTACCTTGTAGCGTTGTCATTTTTTATTAAAAGTCTGAGATCATTATTGTCGGTCATACTCAAATTAACAAAATAAAGTTGCTCTACAAATTAGGGGCGGCAATAAGACTGGCAACTGAAAATTGTACCAAGCTAACAAATAGAGGGACGATAACTTGGTACTCTAGATTAGCTTATTGACTTTTTATTACTATTTATAAAATGATACTATAGCTTTATACCCATGTTTTCAGAGCAGTGACAATATGATAATTATTGCAAAGTAATTCGTCTTCTGTCAATAGAAATGCATAGTGATCAATGCTGAATTTTTGGACATATCAGTTTCCTGAATTTTATCACTTTTTGCTTGATACATTTTGCTTTGGCAAGGAATAGGTCAACTTTGAAATATCTCTAATGGTATGACTTTGAATTGCTTTGAATAGAGACTTAAGAGCTACGCTTAAATAACGATGCTGAAGCTAGTGGCCCTTTCCATACCGTGCTATATATACATATATGCATGTACACTGTTTCTGCTGCTGAAGTGGTTTAAGAATAAACAACATCTTAATTATATCATGCAGCAAGTACAAACTGTGTACTATATTACTCAACATGCGAAACTCTACTCCACCTTGTTCAACATATACATGCATGTAGCAGGAGAAATCCACTCTCTAGCGTGGATACCACAGTCAATGAAGACGGTTTTCTTGTCTGTTGACTTGTCAGACTGGATCTAAAATGCAAGAGAAAGTGAGTGAGATTGACTGTGAGTATTTTGTAGAATGGTTATTTCATAGCTTTTCTCCTCTGAATTATTTACTGCTATATTAACTATCAAGTACCATTCACTAATAACGATCAAAACGATCTACAAGCAAAGAACTAGTAACTTTTAATAAACTATAATGAATATTGTACTAGTGAAGTAATGTCATTTTAGGTTTATCTAAGTTTATTGATAAATTTTTGGTCCATGTATGTCACTTGAAAAGAGAGAAACTTCAAGAAAAGTAGAAAAATCAGGGCAATAGAAATAGTGAAAAGGGCATGATAGAAATAGCGCTGATTCATAACAATGTAAATCCAGTAAAAAAGTTTTACGGTGCGCCAGGCATAAACTGAAATTGTTAACAACGAGAAGACATTTTCTATCTCAACTATGGTACGGTTACTGATAAAATCCAGTTGAGCCAGTACATTTCATTCAGCAAAGTTTATCAGTATTTTTTCTATTTCATGAAATATAGCAGTGCATCGATAAGAATGAAATGCAATAAATGATAATAAACCCATGCTAGAAGTATTTGAAACTTTTAAGATTATAAACTTCATTGTATTGGTTCGTAAACGTGGAGTTGATGATTGTTTTCTTTGGAGCACAAAAACGCATGTCTGCACTCTGTTCACAACCAGGTAATAAAATCAATAAAATAATAACAGTAAAATGTAAAATTCATATTCATATTAAGAGTAACATTATTACAAATAAGATAATCAATGCTAAAACAATAACAATTGATATGATATATAGCTTCAGCCTACTTATTAATGTCGTAATAATTGCATTAAATTACATTAAATACATGTAAAAAATCCTCTATCTTAAAGAACGCTATTCATCTTTTTAAAACATCAAAGTTAGAAATATTTCTCAGCGCTTTATATAAAGTATATCTGTTCTAAGGTTTTACTGCTACAGATATGAAGGCTCTAGAGTCATTTTATTGATAGTGTTTGAAAAAATCACATAGTTGGAGTCTGGAATAATTTTTTGCTTTTAGAGTTTAATTTTTGAAGTTGTGAAGTCAGGGGAATACCATATTGATCCTTGCATTATTCTGAAAACTATTTGCTATTTATTTAAAATTATTTCTGAATCATCAAGAAGAGGCAAGACGGAAGGAGGTATGATTCATAGAGCAACACTTTTGCAGCCATATTTGTAACACTATGCAACCTTGATATTTTATCTCAAGGCAGTCCACATAGCAATCCGTTACAATACTCGGATCTGCTATTGATAGCAGGGTGTGTTGATCTTATAGTGTTCTCTATGCAAATGTATTTAAATAGTTTGTTGGTGGTACAAAAAAATAAAATTGCACGAAATAGCGAAAACATTTTAGTACTAAACTGTTTTCGCTATTTCGTGCAAATTTATTTGCGCATTATCGATTACATTACTATGCTGATTAAGAAATTAAGAAGCGCAAGAGAAAATTTTTATTAATTAGGCTTATGATAATCAACTACCATAAGTCATAAAAATGACTTCATTTATGGAGTAACTGATAATTGTTTTGGTACCATGCAGGTTAATCTCCTTTTTACTCTCAGTTCAATTCAATACACCTTCGGGTAAGAAATATTAGTGCATCTACATTATAACTCATCTCCAACAAACACAATTATGGACTCACTCAAAACTCCTGAAGTATAGGAAAGTAGGACCTTGCAAGTCAGAGTTGAGACATTTTTAGTGATCAGAGAAAGTTGTCCTTTGGTCGTTTCAAAATTTTATGTCAGCAAAATTTTATGGCTGCGAAGCGCCGTGGGCCTTGTAGTATTGATATAGTTTTTGTAAATAAATTAAATAATTAAATTAGCATATTATGATAAATCCGTGAATAAATATGTCTCCGTACTCATACCTTTATTGCCATTATCTTTTGTCCTTGATAAGTTGAACCAACTTGTAACAGGGATGTAATGGATGGATAACGCTTGTTCAAAGATTTGAGTTCGTAAAGCATCTAAATTTGTGACAATGTAGAAACCGGTTCATGCAGGAACATACTCTCAAACAAACAAACAAACAAATGTGTAGGCTTTAAATCTTTCTACGCAACGAAATCAGTAAACAAAACTCACGAAGTTCTGTTTTTCTTCTCTAAAAATTATTATAGGCCTTTCTGGGTCTAAGAGAAGACCACTACGTCATATGCTATTATGGAATTGGTTGGGAGTAAAGAGGAGGTGTAAATAACTCATGAGATGACCTGTTACGATCAAAATAAGGACAGAAGATTTAAGTAGCTTCAATAGAAGGCCAAAGTATATCTATAAGCATATCTACAGACATATCTACAGGCATATCTACAAGCATATCTACAAGCATATAACGAATTACTGAGGTAGTGCTATGTTGATGAACATGAACGACAAGGTATGCTAATAGGGAAGGTCTTAGTGGTCTTCATCAGCCTGAATATTATACTGCTGAAAGAAACATGTATTAACAAGGGATTTCTATGGAAAAGCAAACTCTGATATACTAATGTTTCTGCTATCACTCAAGGGGAAAAATGTTTTGCAAATATATTGTTTTAAAATTCGTCGTTATCACTTCTATTACGGTAACCGAGAAAAAGTATCTATATCCTAGATTCTGATCAGTACTATCCTTACGACAAAAAATGTATTAACATTCTAATCACCAATGTAAGAACAGCTTCACAAAGTTTACAATTGGCCATTAAAAATTGTCAGCCAACGTAACATACCACAAATACCAAAGAAATACAATATTTTTTCTATATCAGAAAGCAGTGGTGGATTACAAGTAGGCGCTATTAATTGCTTTTTAGACATTCAAAGTAATTTCGCAGTTCACTATGATTGAATAAAACAGTATAGCTCCCTTCTTTAGCAGGCCTTCTCCCCCCTCCTCTCCCAAATGATCTACAGTTCTCATTATTGCCAACAAAGATAGATGAAACTACTATTGCAACATTAGCTTTATAGAAGCACCACTCTAATTATATCTTTTTTTGATACAAAAAAGATGATTTTGTAAAAAAGGTCAAAAACTTCATAGTTTTGGTGAGAAAATAAGCGTAAGATGAGAATTGTATCAAGAATTAGTGGTTCTTTATAGAAATATGATAATATGTATATGGTCATAATGCCTCAAGCTCAGATTCATGGGGGTGAGAAGTTAGATTTACTTTAATTGTAGCACGTGACCAAATACGAAATGGGTAAGGAGTAAGTAAGTATAAAATATGAGAAGTATAAAATAAGTATACTATATGGCAAGCTGAGAAGAGGTTAAAAAGAAAAAAAGGGCAAAATCAATGACAGTAGATTTAGATTAGATTAGATTAGAAGTTAAGATTAGAAACGTTAACAAATGACGCAATTAGTACATTTAGCATAAATTTTAGTACCGTAAGTATATTTATAAGAGTCTTCTAAGATGTGACAGAATCCTTAAGAACAAGAGAAACAAGGAGACAATGAAGAGCAAGACGAAGAATAACAATGGGAACATTAAGAAGAAGCAGCGTTAGTATAGCAATACAATTACACTGCAATAATAAAAAATTAGGATAAGAATTTAGGAATAAAATAAGAAAAAAAGAGAGGAAAGAGGAAGAAAACACGGAGGACGTCAAGAGTTGATACAGCATTGGAAACAGGAAAGACAACAAGTATAAGTAAAGGAAAACAGGCAGGAACGCAGGAAAAGCAATGAGCAAGAAATTGCAAGAACACGTAGGACATTAAAGGTAAAATGAAAAGTACAAGAAGCAGCTAGAAATAAGAAGAAAACACAATACGAAATCCACAAATCCACTTGGTCCTTATCGAGCGAAAAACAAATGAAGAAAAAGTGTACCATAGTAGGTGATAGGGACCCAATATTTGGATATGATAGATATCTTGCACCAGGAACATTAAGTCCTCGTCCCATATACTATCATGGCTTGAGTTTTAAACTTCACTTACTCTGTTGTAGCGATTGTATCGTCCATAGTCATAGCCAGAGTATCCAAAAGCATGCTGTTGTTTGTTCAAATTTTCATCATTGATAAGTTTCTGTACATCTGAGATATAAATCTCGTACTTGACACCAGCGGCTTTTAGAGCTGCTTCGAATTCTGTAGTTTGGTCTGGTCCTACATTGACATCGACTGCTGCACCTATTCCTTTAGGTTCTGTCCAGAAATCAAGCTAAGGTGAATAGAAATATAGAACACTTTGAAATAATAGTTAAATTCAGCTAATACTTTCATCTGTGCCCTATTATGCAGATGGAACTGAAAAGTGCAAACTGGTGAAGAAGTGGAAAAAACTCTGTAACGTTAGCCACCAGGAGCAAGACTCGCATTCTCGCTCTAGTCTTCTTAAAGGGTCTTCGTATCCTGCTGCATTTGTAACGTAATGTGAACGTCACAACTTGGGATGTGAAAATACTGATAACTAATTGAAGAGAATTTTCAGCATCAAAATATTGAACACGTCAATCCCTTTAACCTTCATTCAATAGAAAATATGATGACGCTAACAGCATACATATATGTACATATGTGTGTATATAAACACGAAACCTAAGCTAACTGCAGTGACCAAGTAAAACCGGAAAAACAAGTTAAGCTTTATTGCAAAGAACTGTATTACAAAAGCTTGCACTCAAGTTTGTCTTACATTCTAGCAATAGCTTTCTTTTCGAGTGTCTAAGGGATATTCGAAAGCACTGGAAGCATAAACAAAAACGTATCTTAATGACTAATGACTAGAAAGTTTGAATCAGTCGCTGAGAATATGAACATGGTACTTTTCGTATTATTTTGTCAGATTTAATTGGGAACAAATATTTACAAAAACCCTGCATATGCTCGTAAATATATTCTATACATTTATATCCAAAACAATCTACAAAAAATACAAAACGTTTCAGATTTCAGAATCCCAAAATAATGAAACAAAGAGGATCGAGACCATTCAAATGTTATCAGATCAAGACAAGGCTTAAAATCAAGTCCTTTTGTTTTTTACATTACGCTGGATGTCTTAAGGGATCACGTACTTGGAGTTACCTTTGCATTTACTACTCATGAAACCGCCCAAAATTTGCTTCCTGAGTTTATTTTGACACAATAGAAGCTGTTTATTTTGACGTATTACATCTTATGGTAAAGATAACTTTTCATTAGCCCACTTTCGTAGACATTTCAACGCCCCTGAAAGCAAAAGGTAAATAACATTCTTAAAATTCGTTTAGATAAATATGATTCTAAGTACCAAGAGTGCTAATATGAGTGATGGAGACTAAAAACTATTTTCCCAAAAATTTGCACTGTCACGCTGACAATAATGTAGTGAAAAGCTGAATATTGCTACACACAGAGAGATATAGAACTGTCAAGTATCACACAATTTTCGTAAGTACCAACAGCAGCCTATTACGTGTGATGACAGGGACTGGTTATTGACATTTAAGAGAGTAATGGTGCTAAATTATACAAGATCTTTGGTTTCTGTCGAAAACAATCATCATAATGTAGCGCTAGCTGTCCTTTACTTACTGTGGTGTCCTTGTCTTGCAATTCTCTCAAAGCATCGACAGCTGATTTAGTTTGAGGGTATGCTCTGTAAACTTGAAATCTGTGTAGGAAGCGACATTAGAGAGAATTCTAGCTATCAAATTCGAAAATTAATCAATGAAATTCCTGTACAATAAAGCATAAAAAAGTACCAACCTCCACCTCGACGCTTATTGCTAATTAAGTATCATGTCTTCTTACATTTTACTTTGTTTCGCATTCTGTCGTCCATCCTTAAGTGATAATAGTTCAGTAGGATTCTTTGATCAGAAGTGGTCAAACACAGTAGTTCATGATAATCTCAATATCAATGTTTTACTAGCTTTTCCTATTTAATATGCAACAAGATATGCAACAGGTGACCTCCGCGACCAAACGACCACTCGAGAAAAAAATCTAAAGACTCCTGAAAGATCTTGTGCAAAGCACGCCACAGTAGGAAACAGCATTTGTGGCCAATCTCTCTTGAAGGAGAAGAGAGCAATGATTGACACAATGGACGTATTTTCTGGTAGATAAAGGTGAAGGAACAAAACGGATAAAAACTTAAGCGAAAGTAATAGCTTTTGATAAAAGCAATATTAGCAATGATAGTGGTCATAATGATTATAATGGTGACAATTGCAACAATGATGGTGATGATGATGATGATGATGATGATGATGATGATGATGATAATGATGATGATGTACGTTTTTCCCTCTTCGGACTGAGCGTGTTTATATTAGATCCTTCCAACTTATTGGATGGGAAAACAATTATCTTACTTTGGTCGCTTCGAGTAACCAGTCACTTTAGCCATATTTAAGTCAGCAGTTATAGAATTACCAGGACACCTCGACTTTAGCTCGATTACATAGAATTTTGAACCAGAAGAAATCACGAGAAACATCCTCTCAAATCAGGAATCTCGTCTTCGACGCTCTGTTCCTTTCCGAGGATTGATTTGTTAAAATAGATTAAGTGTCAAAAATTGCATATCAAATTTTCAAACTAGTTATTCCAAACATTCCCCGTTTAAAAAGCAAAATATATTTAAACAATAAGACGTTATCGTTCACTTCGTCTCCAAGAATGGAGCTTTCTTGTCCTCGACCACCTCCTGGGGCTAGTGAGGCATTATCCCTAATCTTTCTATGCAACGTTCCTATGCAAAATTACATCGGTCATGTAAGAATGGAATTTCGTTTGTAATGTTTTCAGCTTTGTAATCTTAATCTATTCTCTAGATATAAACAGTAATCGATATTCTAAATCCTATACAGTTTTTTTCTACGCTGTGTGCATTGATTTCCATTGGGTTTCAAAGTCAGTTTTTAGAAACGTGGCACAGCAATGGCTGTAGTAGCTATGGATATTTCGATTGGGATGCTATTCTTAAGAGCACCACAGCTGAGCCATTATGAACAGTCAAGTAAAAGCCACAAACTCGTCTAGCCATAAACACAGATTCATGGGCTTTAGGAATTTAATTTCCTTTTCATTTCTAGAAATTTTATCAATTGCTTTTATATATGTTCGAGTGGCCCGAAAAAAGAGATAAAGAATCTCGAAAGCTTGTCAGCTTGTAACCAGTTGTTGTCTTTTTTGTCGTCATATATATTGTTACAATCGTTTTAGTTCTGCTGTTTTAAGGGATTATATACATTTATATATATATTTATATAAACCAAATAAAGCAGACATAAATTGCCGTTTCGCGTAATGCTTTCTCACTCTCAGTCTTTATATATGACTTTAGCAGTGGATTTGATGCGCAACCCCTTGGTGTATATACTTATGTATACTTATGTATATATATATAAACTATAAAATGCCTAGAGGCTAGCTACAAAGCTTTCGGTTTTTTTAAAAATGGAATTCGGAATCAACTTCCCAGATTGTTGACTTTACTATTGCACTATATAGTGCAGCCAACCTTTTCGGTGTGGGAGATCCTGTGTTCGGTGCCCACCCACACCATATATAGTCATGTTTATTGAGTTATAGTATATATATATATATATATATATATATATCAACATTACTTTCAAACAATGTAAGATCAAAAGCAAGGATTCGTGTACACTTCCGTTTATTTGCTGTAAGATGGCGTCGTTTTCACTTGTTATCAAATGTTCTCAATTGTTTCAAATCACCGTGATTTTATCTCGATAAACATCCTCTGAAGTCAATACTACATAACGGTAGGAAATTTATCTCAGTAACCTTTCAGGACGTGGATTACTAGGATAACAGCGATACAAAAATAAATACAGCGTTTTTCTGTAACATTCTATGGAATTGTTTAACTGGAAATTTGAAAGTAAACGAGTACCCCCTTGTAAAGTCTAATCCCTCGCTTCCATAAAGATGAAGTATTGTTGTCACTCCCTATGGAGTGTAAGAACATGTGGCTATCTTTCTAAAAACTGTTGTTGTAAAAAAAGGTTGTCGTTGAAATGTTTTATAACTCCTAAATATTTTCTTTAAAAATTGCAGTTGTCTAGCCTTCATATTAAATACCATAAATACGACTCTAAAAATTGTAGTTTGAAACTATCGCCATAAACCTGATAGATTATGTATGATTTTCTAATTCTAAAATGTTAAATTATTTATCTCTCAAGGTTAAGAACTTGTTCCTCTGAAAAGTCGAGGAGGTGTACCCACATTTTGTCATATATGCCTCTACTTTCAACTGGTTACAGTATTGAGCATAATTCGTTACAGGCATGATTATCTTTTCTTTTTTAAAATATTCATAAACACTAAATGGATGTACACAATGACAACCATTGGTTTATTTATTAGGGAGACAAGAGACATGAATTATCTTTGAGCCTATTTGCGCAAATCTTAGAGAACCTGTCTTTGACAACGTCTGGTGTTTTTTCATTGGTAGTAAATATTGAATGAGCCGCAAAGCTGTTGATGATAAGTGAAATCTGTACTCGTATAAAATTCTTAATAAAAGTTACTTACCCTGAGAACTGGAAGTTGGCACTGGCAAATGCAGCGGTGGCTAGGAGGGCTTGCAGTACAGCTAAAAATGCCATGATGGCTGTCAGCTATGACTCGTTCCAAAGTGTTCATGAGCTCACCAGCTGCACTGCATTTATAACCTCTCGCGACGGGGGTTGTAGCACGTTGGCTATTGCTCGAAATACAAGACAAATAACTGCAGTTGCCAAATTGTAGCATACAACCGTATACACTTACATCACCTGTAGAAACGTAAGCAAGACGGACTCTGTATTACCAAGGAGTGTTTGTTAAAACGTTCTGAAATACTTATAAATTTAAAGCTAGTTTTATCTAGGTGCTTTAATTTTGTCTACTTTTATGAAGTAATACTCAGTTTTCTCTTAACCTTTTAAGGACGTAGGTTGTCCTATCGACTCTAACAACCTAAAGTAGCTTCTCTATTTGATCAGCTTCAAAAGTAATTTACACTTAACGTTAGCACTTTTCAATAGAAAAAGAGCGACCTTCTAGAAGAAGGGCAACACTTACAGATATGACCTAAATTCAGTAGTTCTCAACTTTTCTCACTCTTACAGACCTATAAAAACTAAAGTCCTTCTTTCCTGTCCGGTAACTAAAAATTAGCAGCCAGGGGATTTGATTGCAACAAAAACTTTTTCATGTCGTCTTTCAAGATACTTCATCAGTTGCGTTATTTCGTTACTTGAAATTACGAAAATCAGATTGACAGAGAATTTATAAGCTAAAGGGCAACAAGGTAGCCTTTGATATACGTAATTTCTTCCATGTACTCCCTACGTTAATTGCGCTTTCTTAAGCTACGTTAACGCTCTAAAATAACTCTTGGCTTTATACTTTCCACACAAACTTTGTCTGCTAACATGCTAACGCATCTTACCATAATTTTACTGAAAAGTGGAAATAAATAAATATTTAACCTGAAATGCTGATGGATTTACTCAGTTGAAACAAGAGAAAGCTCAGTTTATCTGATCACATCTTAAATCGTAAATTTTAAGGACACGCCTATTGTCTATTCTTCTCCTATCTATGTCGATGGCAAAACGGCCCGTAGATATCTAACCCTTAATAAGCAAATGACATACAAGAGGACAATTTCTTTAATTCTCATACTCTTGCATGAAAGAATAGCCGGGCATTGCAAAACTTTATAAGCTGAGGGCCAAGAAAGTAAGGCTTGAAAGTTTTCGATACAAAATTATAGGAAAATGAATATAAAAGCCATAAAGCGTACAAGAAATTCATTAAATGGCATCCATCATCCTTAAAAATATTATCTATTTTTAATTCATTTAAAAGCTTACCTCTATTATTAAAATCAAAAATTAATAATTGAATGGATTCTAACAGCTCGTGCGTTTGCAAAGCGAGACTACGAAAATAATATTTTCCTAGCCAAATAAGGGGGCTTGGTAGTGGACTTATAGACTCTTGATATTTGCAATCATGAATTAGATAGCATTTATGTCTCTGTGTGTCTTTTTCACAAGAATATGGATTAAAGAAGAAGATAAGGTTAAAGTTGATTAGTTTACTAGTATAATAAATGCAGTGTAAACAGTATTTAAAACTTTAAGTTAAATTACATACCTTAGAGGTAAAAACGTAGTCGGTAATAATTTTAGTCGGTAATCACTTTAGTCACTAAGCCATAATTTAATCACTTTCTACCGACTAAAATTTTAAACGTTTAAATTTTCTTTGCCAACTAAATAATTAGCCTTGCATACAATGGTGAAAAAACTTAACTTTTATACACAATTATATATTTCTATACCTTTCAATAATGACACTTATTTTCTTAGTTTCCTTCTTACAAAAAAGAAGTTTACGAATCTTCATCACTTGTTTTTTCAAAACCAAAGGAAAAATTTCAACAAGCAAAAATATTAAAGGAGTAGAAAGTAATCCACTTTCTTGTCATAACGGTAACTTGAATCAACACTGAAAGTGTGTCTGAAATTGACTCGTATCAAAGACTTGCACGCGAAATGGATACACGATTTATGCAATCACCTGAAAGACATCGTCAAGAATGGGTTCTCTGCCGCTGGGATAAATAAAGCTTGCCACAACGCACGTACCTACATAGCGAGAGTAGACAACCTTTTTCGCAGTAACGAGTACACCATAGTCTAAACATTTATGATCAACATTTTGCCTTCGGAACCTATTTAGAGGATTTGTCTTCAGTTGTCTTTTATGTTACAGAAAAAGGCAAGAATCTGTATAGATATAGGTTTTTCATTGCTGGGAACGTTTCTCATATGATATTTGACACCTTGTTTTCTCCTCACTCCTGTCTACTATCAGTGTAACGATAAGAGAACAGGGGGCGGATTACACGGTTTACATTACACACAAAATGATGAAAATGATAAAATGATTGGTCTGTATAACGTCGGTAATGGTTTTGCCGGTGAAAAAATTTTGATAATGGATATTCTCATCGGGAAAAAAAGGCGGCAAAAATTTTAGGCGGTAAAAACTTTCGGTCGGTAAAAACTTAAGTCACTTGCGAAAAATTTAGTCACTTATTACCGACTAAGTTTTTACTTCTAAGGTACTAAATTTACATAAAACAAAACTTTTAAAAATATTCCAAGAACATTGACAGATATGCTTAAAGTTTAGTTATTGCTCTAGAGTATTAAGTAATAGTTCACCCATTAAAGTCTACATCTTCTATTAGAATTAAGCGAAATTTTGCTTAATCGTCGCAATCCTATACTAGCATTAAAGCATATTTACTTACCTCCCAAACAAGGACATTAAAATGCGGCTAGTTGATGACAGATAATAAAAGTAAAAATGAGAAAGTTTCAAGTATCTATAGCTTCCAAACGGGAAATGAAAGGCAAAGTTTGCTAGTGGGGAGAGGTTCAAAAATGCCCCTCTGGACCAGGAGAGGTTTAAGATCGTGTCACAAGGGCACATGAGGAATCTGACTATTCACTGCCTATAATATTACGGAAAAGTTAGATTGGCTAATAATAAAATGAAATATAGATTTTTGAAAGCAGAATGTAATAAATGTAAGAGAATACCCAATATATACGTTACCACCTGTAAGCTATTCCTAATTTACGACGACGGATTCCACTCGCATTGCAAAGAAATGTCTTAGAGCTCACCTCTTGGCGCACGCACAATCCACCCTCCTCATGAAGATCCCGGGTACTTTACAGGACATATCCGTTGATGACATTGACAGCAGCTTCGCTTCTTACTGTGCGAGAGGTGATGTTTAAACCTGCTCTTAAGGCCATCTGAAACACCTCGTTGGGTGCCTCAAGCATGACTAAATTTTTCTTTTTTTGCGGGGGGGGGGGGGGGGGGGGGGCTACGGTTTCAACTTAATTCAAAATGATTAC
>JAAAKL020010789.1:0-14109 GCA_010016065.2 Carybdea cf. marsupialis auct. non (Linnaeus, 1758) | reverse complement strand
GCCGAAAACCTTCTCGAGGCTACAGTACACCTCTTGACATCAGTGAAATGGATAATAAATAAAAACCAAGATACACAGCATCAGGATACGTAACAGACTAACAAAAAATGAATAATCAAACCATCGAATATTCTTACTTACAGTATTTTCATCGACTTTAAATAAAAACCCTACAAGCGTACAACCCTACAATCTTATCTCGTCTAGGTCGCGCAGCTGCCTTCACGTGAGCTGTCCACACCTTCCTGGTTGTCACACAAGTCTTAAACTCTTTTACTTCGTTGTCGGAAATCCACAACCCCACATCCCAAACCCCAAACTCTGGTTTCCAGGAACACTAAATCGGAGTCCTGTTTCAGGTTGTCATCGAAGTCACTGGCCTGAGTAGCACTTCAACAAAACCCCGACGTTTCACACAAAATCTTAAATGAAGTTCACGTTAAAGAGAGTCAAGAAGTTGATGAGAGCATTGGTTCTTCGAGCACAATTTTGGCCTTGCAACTGTTCAAGGAATTGTTTCCCAGAAAGAACAACCAAAGGAGTGCCAGCAGCTTAGCTTACGTTCCCACAACCCGAAACCAACTTATGGAGACCACAGTGGTGGAAGATTCTTCTATACGCAACAAAATTTACGATACACTTTGGTTCCCTCCAGATAAGGACCCTGTGCCGCCTCGGATTCATAGTGTAAAATAAATATATCAATTTTGTTCAAAATGACAAAGTAACAAACGAGCTCCAACCTCGTTAATTTCGACTTGTAGCTGCTTGATGTTGTCATACAGCTTGCCATGCTCTGCATTTAGTTCATCCTGAATTTTCCCGATGGCTGTTATCTGTTGTATCTGGTGTAGAAAAAAAGAGATAGCAGTCATTAGACGGGGACTTTTTAAACTTTAAAACGCAAAACAATAAATACGAGAAGTGCTGGTACAAAAGTGATCAGTCCATGGCTACGCTCACCGTCAACGGACACTCGGCAATTACCAACTAGATAGCTGACTCTATGAACCAATTAACTAAGCTGACGTCCTCACCTATACATCAAAGCAGCTCATCTAGCGGCCTAGAAAAGCAAATACCAGCATATCTTCATGCAAACTTCACGAAGTCAATCGCATGCAAGAGTAGAATCGCATGGGCATCACCGTAGACGTATTTTTCAGAGAACTAGTTATCTTGGTATTCCAAAATAGAAAAATGCCCTACGAAAGTGAGCGGCATATACTTAAAAACACACTCAGATGTATGCATTCACACACATGCGTGTTTATCTCTATCTTCATATTTCCGTTACTTATCACAGAATTCTTTGAAATTCTGTCAAGACTTAAATAACAAACCAACTACACTAGCTTCGCTTTCAGTATGAGACTACATTTAAATGTTAATTCTTCTTTTAACTGTCGTGTTGTTGTGACCGATCTATGTGTGCTCTTTCTCTCCACTCCCTATCTTGTGATAAGCTACAGGAAACGGGGTTCTGAATTTCCATATCCTCAACTTTCTTCAAAAATCGATGCCCTTTAGCTACCGGTAAATTACAGTTACGACTGTTGACCCTAGCCAATTGTACGATGAGATCCGTCAGGGGTCAGACCACCGCAATCTAAATATTTGGGGTGACAAAATATTTAATCCCAAAACAAAATCAGCAGCGTTTACAATGACGATTCCATAACACATGGCAGACTCTACGTAACATATTCGTAAGATGCATAAAAATAGTCATTCTCATGTATGAAATATTTTAGTATAATGTCTTACACTTATCGTACTATGTAAACCCGCTGTGCAATAGCATAACGTTTAACCTAAAATCAACGCCAATATATATCTGAAAACATCAGCCAAATTTTTGTTACAAAATCTGGCTTTGTTCTGGAGTCGTGTTTCAAATCGACGCCCTTGTTCACGACTGGCTCTGCTTGATAATAGTGCAGGGCTTCAGACTTGTACGCTTGTGCGGGCTAATTATAAAGAGACCAATTTCAGCGTAAACAGGGTTACTTACTTCCTACTCATATTCCGCTACATATCAATTATGCTAATTTGAAAAGACCAAATTTGTAAGTATTGCAAAGTTGTACGTCTGGTTGTTTGGGGAATTCAATGAAAAAGAGTTGAGAATTCAATGAAAAACAGTTGACTCTTCAATCTAAAGACTGTTGCTGGTATTTAGATACTTTCATATACAACGACATGGAAAAAAAGTATTCGAATAAAATTGTACTTGTATCGCTTTCAAACAAATGGAAAAATCCTCCAGGATTCATTATCAAGGGGCATTTCTTAGTTCCTAAATTTGAGGAAAGGAATTGAGGCACGAAGAAAACTCAAATTTGGTCTCTGCTACCCTGACACCTCTGCCTACCAACGTTGCCAAATGGCGAGCTATAGATCTCTGCAAAAATCCTCCACCTTCACAAGGGATAATACTGCCAGAACTTCGACACATTGATGCTTTACGCTCTAAGGCATATTTAATATTGCTGCTACAACACTCTGAAAATCGTGACACAAAAGCTAAGCAAAAACCGTTGTAGGCCATTTGCTCTTAGGTCATGGTGTATCACGCTCCTTTAGAACGGCAGTATTTTAGGAAAGATAATGGTGAAATAGCAAAGTATGTCACCAGTCGGGTTCGACCCCTTGACCAACGCATTCATGGCTTATGCTTTAGCAAGTGAGCTGGGTAAAACCCGTTAATAAAATGTTCAGTTTCTTTAGTCGCCACATTAGCTCTCAATACTCCATCGGAGGACATCCGCGTCCAGCTCTACGCAAAAAAGCAACCTGGACAAACCATACAACGCTGACCACCGGTTAATAAATTTACCTGATCATCAGCATGGCCTAAGAAGGCAAACTTTACAATTGGACCAAAGACATGCTGTTGATCTTCCAGGAAGTGCAATCGATCTTGCTCAGGATCCATACTAGTGATGATCATCTCTAATGAGTTTGCTGCATGAACGAAAGAATTGGCCATCCTTTGCTCTGAGCCACAGTACGATTTGAGAGTCCCAGCGAAACTGCTGTAGTAGTTATGATCGAATTTCTAAGAACATAGGAAAACAAAACCATGTACTACAGGAAGCGACAGTACCCCCGCCCTACAAAAAGCCCCTGCCCCGATAGGCAGGAGCAATAAACTGATCACCAAAATGGGTCATCGTGTATTCAAACCACAGTGCGATTTCCGACTTTCATCATGCAGTGGTTATGATATGATCTCTTATGAGAAGATACAAGAAAAACAGTACACTATAGGGCCCTTCGCATTGAGTCTAATCCCTGAATTTTTTAAAGTAAAAGGACATCACCATAACGTGAAAGTAAACGTTTATTTTAAAAGTAAAAAGAGGTTTATTTCAACAGTTAAAAAGGTAGAAGTAAGAAATGACTTAAGGCAAGGTAAAGTCATATCAACGCCAAACAAAGCACGATGAAGATGAGCTGAGCTAAGCAAGGTACAGTAGAGCATAGTACCCTAGAGCGTGCATGAAGATCAGTGCCCACTGAGCTTGTACCTAAGTTCCTGCAGATGAACCCTCGCGTAAACACTGAACTGCAGTTGAACACGTTGGCAATTTTACTCACTTGGTGAAAACATAATCACGGCAACCGCTGTTTAAGCTACTAAAGATAATCACTTATTAATTACTGTTCAATAAAACAGTGGTTCAGTATTACAGTTACAGGTAGGACACATATGGTGCGTTAGTAGACTTCTGAACAATCCCCGGGGCTCCTTCACGAATGCATACAAATAACTCCTTCAAACGATCCTTTCACGTTGGGAGGCCTCTTAAGAGCAACATGATACGGAGGTAACGTTTGATTTTCCTCGCCGATTCACATTTAAATACTGCGCGTTTTATTCCATCATTCCAATTATGAAGTACTGATGTAGCTTGGGTAGTGTATGGTCAAAGAATTCAAAACTTGTTGGCCAAAAAAGTAATGAAGGAGTATCAGCTGATAAAACGGGGCATCACGCAACTGTACAATTTACATTTACATATAACTTTTCATTTTTTGTAGATTATATAGATTTTATAACGGGTTGATTCTAATTTTCACGTATTTCCATTTTGCGTAGTTGTATTTTCGAGAGGAGAGGACTCGAAAGTAGCCAGCTCGAAGGGATACTACAAAAAAAGTGAAAATGTCACCAGCAAGATTCGAACCTGGGACCCACCCAATCACGGTGTGCTGCTCTACCAATTGAGCTATGGCTACCCAGCAAGAAAGATATAAGCTAGCAGTGCAGGCCTTTAGTTTACGATCCCAACGCACAAACGGCAAAAAAGTTGCGAACCTCAAAACAATTTTTTCTACACTTGCTTTTCAGTTCACACACATATGGTTCCAGACAATATTAGAGAAAACACACAAAAACACAAGATTATCATGACGCCACTTTTCCAATAAATGCGATCCCCTAACTCCTCGGAGGTCCCTAATCTTACAACATAAATCAGCGAAACATTTCAGAGTCCTACCTGCACAGTCAAAAAGTCGAAAAGTCGTATACAAAATATCTTCATGTAAGCCTCGTTCAAAAAAAAATCCTTTGAAAATTCTAGTAGCCTCATATCTTCGAAATGACGTCATCACACTTAGCAGTAATGTGTTTTTAGCCCGCAATAAGGTACTCGTTCTCAGATCTCTAAAGCTGGGTGTGTCAATCCTTATTCTATGCATGTCGGTTGGGCACCTCCTACTTGTTGATGGGTTGCCTACATAGATAAACAGGATTTGATAGAAGTAAATGAATAAATAAAAGTAAAAACTAACCGAAATAATATCTCCGATGTCATGATCATAATATTTAGATAGCACCGCCGACGTAGCTTCCAGTGTCAATAGATAATCATTACGTGCTCTCGTGGACTTCAGTTTCGTGTCAAGATATCTAGAATGGTGCTGAAAAGAGAAATCAAAGGTACCAGTTAGTTCAAAATTGCGGAAAGCCATTCTAGAACATAACAATCTTAGTCTAATCACTGAATGCTAGAACCATTTCGGCGCAAAACAGGAGTTGTTTATCTTGGTTATGAATGAATTTTGAAAATGCTGTGAATGTTGAATATGCATTAAAATATTCTTACTGAAATTGGTTTTCTTTTATTAGCGACATTTGGCAAAAACTAGTGGATTGTAATCACTGATCTCTAAAGAAGACTGGATCGAGCTTCCCATTGTTTCCAACAGCCCAAAGGTGTAATCACGAGCACTGGCGCCCATTAGTTAAAGAAGCACGGGAGCTGCGCCATTTTACGTAACATTGTTGATAAGCTTTGTTTGATGGGTACTGAAATGGCGTGCAGCGACTGACTTCATTTTGAGACGGAAGATGCTTGATCAAGTGCTTTTTAGAGATCAGTGATTGTAATCCTATAATAATTTTAAAGCAAAATTCTTGGGGTGCCCGCTGGCCCTCCCAAGTGCCCATCACGAACCCGAAACTACTCAAGCCGATCTAAAAACCGGGGGGGGGGGGCAATGGGCAGGAATTTTTTCCAAGTGCATCCTTGCATCATTAGTGCACTCCCGGGGACAAAGACATTCCTTGAAGACCCCAAAATTGTATGTATGCGGAGCAAAAATCGAAGGATTGCGGCATTTCCTCAGCTGGAAAAGTTATCCTATAGCCTTGCTAAATAAGTATAGCCTTCCTAATTGAAGGAATGAAGGAGGTATGCTCTCCTTGTATCTCCCTCGGTATATCATCCCAACTCAACAACTTTAGTTCCTTTGAAAGAGAATACAGTATGGAAGAAAATTAAGAACTGGTTACAAGAAACGGCTATCACGCTTAAACAGGGGCGGTTCTCTCACAAAGATAGCAACCTATTTCATCTTTCTAACATCACACCAGTTACTTCATACCTTTTCTTTGACTTTATCGATATTTCTCATCTTCTTCTCGTTTCCTCGTTTATTCGGAGACTCTTCTGCTTTTTGCTTCAATAATTCGGTGTCTCTCAGCTTATTCTCTGCGAAAAGGTACTCCGCGTGCTTCGTGTAGTACATTTTGATATTCTGTGAAGAAAAGACGAGTAAAGCAATTGATTTCAATAGCCTTTAAGTTACAATATTTGGTAAACATTTGGAATATGTGACAGTCAAGCCTAGTCCTAACGGAGAACAAGAAATTTATTTTATCCCGAAGTGACGACAAGAGTTTTCTGCGAATGTTTCTCCAATGAGGATACCTTGTCGACGTTAGAAGAGGATTCTCCCTATCCCAATTTCCTCATTTTCGCGTCGTTCATACTATCTTTATATCCATCCCACGACAAGGCTGTTGTGTTTTCCTTCGAGCTCTCAGTTCCTCCTGTTTCCTACTGGAGGCCTGCTAAAATGGCGAATCATCGTTTTAAATTTGAAAGTTGGAAGTCAGTGCTAATCACGATGCGCTACTTCCAAATAGCATAATGTTTCACAAGAATAACGATACAACAACACATATGTTCTGCATTTCTGCGAAAGCAATTCACATCCAGTGCTGTCGCAATAATTGGTTTATTCTTGGTATGATTTCCGCACCACTGACAAGCCTTACGCTCCTTCTCCGCTGGAAAAACCAATGTAAATCTAACCGGAATTCCAGATATGAAACGGTAATGGGCATTCCACAGTAAGGTGACGCTCACGCCTGCATTTAATCGAAAAGTTTGTTAATGGCACAGAAAAATAAAACTGCACGAAATAGCGGATTCACTTTGTGTCTGACATTCTCAGAGTACAAGATCTTCAGAATATTTTCAATTAATATTCTGACGATTTTGTACTCTGCGGAGTACCAATTAAATAACGGGTCACAACCGTATTAAACAGAACTCCCCTCAATTGTGATATTAGAAAATGGCCACCACGACATTGGTCACGCTCTATCGTCCAATAGGACTGCGCCTAATATTCTATGCCATCACATGATATGAACAAATATCGCACTGTCTGATTAGAGGGAATACTGAATATTTTCCGGTAAACAACGGGCGGATAGCCTAAAACTAGTAAGTAACCAGTTATCGACACTAAACAGGGTAACTGCTAATAAATAGCAGTAGTGCTAGTTCTTGCATCCCTTAATTTGTTCCACCACACGGCGAAAAGACATGAACGGACACTGCAACTGATCCTTATGAAAGGACCGTAAAGCTTTCCGTCACATAACACATAGATCTTCAAATTGTTATGCACTGGAAAAAAGTCAAACACTAGTACCTGTTGTAGCTTTTGAACTTGCTTCATAACCTCCTCTTGTAACATTGTATGTGTTTCTTTCACCTGTAAATTATCATTGCAAGATGCAATAGATCAGTTCTGAAGGAGTGTCTATGCATTACACGGCAATCAACTACAATAAACATGTTAGTAATAAATGTTTCTTGGGTAACAAATAACATAACATCTAAAGAAAGTCGTACAAATTTCTGGTTGTGCTTAAGTCATTGAAAATAAAGCGATAAACGGATGTCTTTATGATCATACTTCTGAAAAAATCGACGTTTCATCTAACAAACATCTAATAAATGTCAAATATTTCGCAGGATATGAAGTGTCATAGCGTCATTAGCACCGTTTTGATGACAATTACAGCGATTGGGTATGCCCCTACAGGATACATGGATCTTTCAAGGTGTTCAGTAATTGCGCACGAATAGGAAGTCTTTGCCTAAGCATCAATCTTAACTGGAAATCAACTTATAATATGGTCGATTAAGGAGAATGTATCTGTGAAAGAACATCTTTGAAATAATTTCAACAAACTAATTCAATTGACCCGATCTACAGGCCTGCTACAGAACCATACCTGAGCCCTGACAGGGCTGCTGGCGGTGAAAAAATCATAAGGTATGGTTGCTACGAAGATTTCACATGAATCTGTAAGGCGTATCTATGTACGCCAATGGCCTCTCTCATTAGCTGTCGACGCCCTTGAGCTGTGGATTTGAAGAACGGCCAGCGAATTCAGCGCATTAAATCATAAGTGAACATAATACCACTAAGCTGCATCTTTCGATGTACGAAAATCGGGTTTAATAATTCATGTTAACAACCCACTTCACTTACTCCTCACTTATTTATCTCGTTTTAAATGTATTACTCTGATTGGCTGTACTGTAAACAGTCGCTGGGACTTGTATTTCTCGGCATCAAGTGCTCCAAGGATTAGATCATATCTTCAAATGCAGTGACAGGAAAAGGTGAGACATGGGTTATGTTCCTTGTAAGTGGTTTATTACCCAAGGACAGCAGGTCTGGAAGTTACACTTTGGCTCTTACGGGTTATTAGACTTTGCTGAGACATTACTTTACAGTGGTGTAACTACGTAGCATTTGTATGGATACGTCAAGTGAACAATTTCGATAAAGTTTCCTTTTCGCAGACTCCTCAAATTTGAACAGCTATCCTCAGATGTAAATTGGGGAGTGGGTCACAACTACTAATAATAACTTGTAGAGTGTAAAGTTAATCACATTCTGCCTACGTATACTTATCAAGTCATCAGCAGATTCCCATCATTATGAATTCCTGGGTTTGTCAACGATTGACGCTTCCGCAGATGTGAATTCACCCTTTTGCGTTATTCCCGCTAAAACGACTTCATGTTTGCATAAAGTGACAGGAAGAACTCCTGTATTTTCCTTGTTTTGAATCAAAATACTCTTCGAAATTACAACTGGAGACAAGTCAATTAAAGAGATGAATATTCCGGTCTCCCTTTTGTGCCGAATACTTATAACATATTTACTCCCCTATTTTGCACCGTGTTCTTTCGTTGTAATAGTAGTAAAATCCCATCGAAACTACCATTCATGCGTACATTAGCCCAACCTACGCAAATGCATTGCGATATTCTATTCTTTATTCGTTATTTGAGGCCCGTATGTGGAGGGAAAGTGTGACGTCACTATTTTGAAAATCTTTGAATTATTGGGGAAAACACTCTATTTTCATGTTGCCCTTTTAGTAAGAACGTCAATGGCCAAAACTGAAAGTGTTGCTTTTCCGCAATACCGAGATATTAGCTTTCAAAGTTTTAATCTCTCTAAGAAAACAATATTATTTGCTGCTGGTTCCTACAGTAAGGATCCAAGGAATATTAACATAGTTCTGAGCAGAGATTTTTGAGATTCAAACGCCAAGTTTAAACACTATCTTCACTACATATCTGGTATTTTGGGAAACAGCCTACTCCGCGGTTGCCTTTAGATATCTGGAGTCAAATCTTCCTATTTCCAAAATTTCTATTTGTGACGTCATCACTTTCCCTCCGCATTAAAGGTTCCCCGAGATGCCAAAGCGCTAGAGCCTTGTTACCAGAACGTATGGTAGTGCAGTCTAAGGGCTGCTCTTAAAAATCACCGAGTGCGGTTCTTCGCCACAGTCACAGGGGTCCATCAAGTGCATGCGATGGAAGTTGTCGAGACAAAAACAGTAGAAGCCCGTCAGCTTGTTTGTAAAGTGTTTGACTGGAGGAAGTGTGCATCCGACTCGCACTTGGTATAGTCCTTACATCGCTCTTCGATGCAGCGAAGTAATTCTCTGTCATCTTCAAACAACTGTCGTATAATTGTTTAAACATAAATATCATTTTACCACCTGAGCGCCTTCGTCTCACCTAACCGAGACATTATCAACGCTAAAATACTAACTTGGCATTTGCTTACATCGGTGAAATTGTTAAAACGATAAGCCAAAGTCCGTTAATACATTGTCAGTAAAGTACGCCACCAAATTGAAATAAAAGAATTCCTGTGCAGGTCACACAGCACATCGAACAGTTCGTCTCTCATACGTCGATATCATCCATTCGTACTTCTGAGTGTGGAAGTGTGCGCCTATCTCACATCTCGGAAATATAAAAGACGGCATGCCCCAAAAACTTCTCTGAGAAACGGCTATTTATGCTTCTATTTTGTAGGTCAGACAGCAGCCACTTCAGATTATTCAAAATAATTTCTCCTAACCTTGAGAATTTGCTATAACGAAATTGAAACTGTGAGCAAGCAATACCGACCGTTGAACAAACCCACCGCGGTATATCTGTGGCAAGGCAGTATATGAGCTTGCGTTCACCCTACTTCAGATAAGGTTCTTGATACTAGTAACAATATCATAAACATCGCAGCTTATTCGATCATTTGTAAACCCTTTTTTCTCCGAATATCACCAAATATAAGATGGATATATTAGCACTTCAACAAATTACGTCTAATAATTTCATGAACTTACACTCCTAGAAACTCGTGATATGTCGTCTGTTAAATCTTGCAACCTTGCCACCAGATTTTTCAAAAATATATCCGCAAGACTTGAACATGTTTTCGATTTGAACTTTGTGTCGACCAGCAGCTTATTCCACAGACTCACAGTTGAAGACCTCTCTTTCCTGCAAAAAACAATTTACAAGAGGAAATAGAATGACAAACCTAAATAGCTAACTGGTGTATAACACTCAACTCATGAATTTTCTAATGCAAAGAGTCCGTATTACGTTAGCTAATGATGCAGCTATCTTTCTCACGTATTTGGTCGAGCATGCGCCCTACTAGGGTTTATCCTGCTATGACGTGCAAAATGTTAACTCTCATTTGGAAACCGATGTACCGTAGTTTCACTGCATAATTCTCGCGAAATATTCCGCCTAGTGCAAATACGACTATGAACGAATGACCATCTGTGAAAAATTTCTGCCTGTTTCGTTTCCAAAAAATCAGGGATGAACAGATTCTATTTTACTTTTTTTTCTTCTATTTGTTATTTCTTCTATTTTTTTTATTTTACTTTTTTATCTATTTTTATGCATAGGGCACATGGAGTGGATGAAAGAAAATGCTACAACAAGATTTTGTCCAAAAAACCCCAGAGGATTTCAAATTTATCCTCTGAAATATGATATACAAGAATCCCCTTCTAGGAGCTGGCTGGCGAGAGAGAAACATGCAATGTCCAGAAGTGGTAAATTAGTAATCTGACTCTAAACCCAAAAAAAGCGGATCAAAGTAAACAGGATGTAATGATAAGAACCAATAATCGACGCATGAACGGTAACAATTTAATCAATTTACAAACAAGGAAAACTACCCCCAAAAATAATAACTAAAGACTTACATTTCAACTTTAAGTCGCTGGATTTTGGTCTTAGGGAACAGGGAAAGCATTTTTAGGAATAGTGGCCTTAAAAAGGTGATTGCATATTCTTCCACTAGACTTTAAAAATGATAAAATACAAAGGCTTGAAACAACCACTGGGGATGCCTAAAGCATACAAATGTGCATGTTCATGTATCGAAACGAGAGCGATATTGAAACTGGTAGTACAGTTTACATTGAATTTTTAGGATGATGCATAGCAATTCATGCAAGCACAGGTGGCGAATATACTGGACTATATCAGCAGGCCTGTCATACTCACAATACACAACTTAAGGATCGTTTGTTATCCAAATCCCACCTTGCCCACTATCAACCAAAATCTCAACATTCTACCACTGAGTGAGACCTAAAGATCTTCTTGAGATCATCAATTCACGCACAACCATGTTCAAGATCTCGTCTTCCATTTATTGTTTATCTCTCATGAGAGTCAAGAAGTCTCCACCTATTAACATCCTGTTATACTCCAATGTCCTTGATTTCAAAAAAGTGACAATGATCCCCTGTTAAATATTTGTTCAATGCAAAGACAAATATTCCCTAGACAACAGAGCTATGAATAGCATATCTTGACTAAAGATTTTCTTATCAAGTTGTTCTGAATATCTTGTTACTATAAAGCAGCCTGACAGAAAGCATTAAGTGTCAAAAATATCTTCAAATATTCTTGCTTCCTCTAAGCACTTTTACATCTGCAAGTAAATGCACCCAGCTTATCACCAATTTAAAAATCAAATTACTTTTGACCCATTACCTCATAGCAATTGACTCACTTTCAACTTTCAGGTTAAACTTACGATCAGTATGCACACAGTCTCTGGACAAAGTAACCTTTCAAAACCATATCTGATGTTTACACACTTCTTTATTGTAATAATAATACAAATACAACCACAGTCCAAGGACCTTCCAAAAGAAAAAGATGAGTAGCTGGCTTATTCTAATTTTATTGTCAAATAACAGAATATAGTTTACATGGTTTCCATTCAGCTGGTCAGCCAATCAGTTCACACAAGTATTTATCCTCCAATTTAACAGATAAGTCTTGTCTTTGGTAAGTCAATCACATAGATTAACTACCTCCCAACCTGTGTATTCACTGATTTATAAGTCATTGACTAGGTCTATTGACGACTAAACAAACCATCAGACTGTTTGGTATAAACATGTACAGTCATAACTGAGCTGGTGGCATCAAATGTATGCTCAAAAAACTTTCTATAAATACTAAAAGTGACAGAGTTGAAAGACAGTGTTGACTTCAAATCACATTAAGCACCAGCAAAATTCCCTTCGCATATCCATTGAGTCAAGCTCTTCCTTTGATCTTACAGTTTGCAAGGGCATGTTTATGAAAACAAGAGTCAGCAACGTGTAGAATAAGAGTTGTGTAAAACTCAATACTAAAACTGAATACTGCACTATTGAATTCTTAGCCACATCATCTGAATCCACTACAGCTCACTGGGTGGTACTAGCAGTGAGTAAAAGTCTTTTAATATCCCCAACTTTATCCTCAAAACCCTTCTTCTTCTTTGTTGCTATCACTGATGTGGTGTTTGTGGAACCATCTCACACCGTTTCGTGTGGTCCCTGGCTTGGTGTCAAAGCTGATTGGATGGCCTAAGATCAAAGTTTTTAGGAAGGTCTGGCACTGACCCCCTTTGGCCCTTTTTCTTTGTATTTTACCGCAGAGCCCAAGGTTCTCCAGTCCCTCTTTGCAGATTGAATGCCCCACTCCAAACCCAACAGCAGAATAATCATATAACCAAAATCAGCTTCATGCACCCCCTCCCTCCTATTGAAGTGCAATCTGATAGTGGCAATGTCTGATCAAACAGATTGTTTGGCCATTATCAGTCTCACACAATATAGGATTTCCAGGCAAGAAACTCTGTCCTCGTTCCTGCTTCTTTTAGATTTAAACAATTGCAATAACAAATTCAGACCTTAAAGACTCAATTTCTCAATTTTCTAAAAATACATTCTCTGGATAGCAGCCGCTAACACTCCAGTAATCAAACCTCTGTTTCTCTTCTTTTCACTAATTATCACTACTACTGGCCATCAATAATTGAATTACCACAAATTTGACTAAAGCATACAAGAATTAAAATACAGGGTCAAAGATTACTACCCCTAACAGTTGATATACACTGAATGCTGCTGAACTCTTTGGAACCAAATGGAAAGCTCTAAGGCCATCACACTGCTTTTGTCTATCTGCTGTTATGAGTATCAAAATTGTGTTATAAGGAATTCTGACTCTTTTATGGCATTTTTGTACAACATTACTTAAACATTTTGTCATAGTTTAGAAACGTTTTTGACTCTGAGCATTAAATTCAATCACATTTCAGTCTCATTCAGAGTAAGATAATCTCATTAAGACTTACGGAAAATTACTATTTAAAATTTATGCTAGTGAATTCTGATCTTTCCTATCTAATATACTATGCACTCTCTACAAATAATTAACCACTTTACATATCATGTCAAAGTTATCCAACTGCTATCCAAACAAGTTGAAAAGAAGCAGCTGGTGCCACCAGGAAGATAGTAAAATTCACATAATTTCAATTCAAACCCTTTTCCAAGTTAAAGCAAGATGTTTAATTTCTAGTCTGTAGTGCACAACAAGCTGTCTGGAGGAATTTTCACACATCAAGAAGTATTGTCCAGGCTGCATTAAAGTACCTTAGAACATTGTCACTCACTTTTACTGAAATGCTTACACTTTAACTACAGAAGATTCCTACAAACACTGGCATCTTCCCAACTACACCACTTAATTGAAACATCTTCAATTATCTCCGGTTACCAGTGGGGGGGGGGGGGGGTATTTTGTAAAAAAAAAAAAAAAAAAAGAATTTTCACCTTCTAGGGTAAGTTTAAAAATTTTAGATATTTTTTAAACTAAAATGACCAGT
>JAAAKL020010788.1:0-14110 GCA_010016065.2 Carybdea cf. marsupialis auct. non (Linnaeus, 1758) | reverse complement strand
TTAATTGTTTAAAACAAGACAAGGTGCCTTCGCCTCCTATAATCTACCAAGTCCCCTCTCCTGCCCCTTCTTTAACCCTCTTCGATACAAATAATAAGCAGTCCCTTAGATCTGTACTGCCCGTGTTAATGAAGCAATGAGCAATTCTTTACCTTAATGAACTTCATGTTCATTACCTTCTATGTAACTGTAACAACAGGACGTATACACATGATAATTTTAATTTCAACTACTTTCCTATCGGCATATAGCCTCAATATGTTTACAAAATTGAGGTCCATTACAGGTCTACTACGTTAATGCTAAACATCTTGAATAAGACTGAATTCCTTTAGCAGTACGTATTCTAAGACTTGTGCAGTGTAGGTTTAATTTTCGATTTTACATTCATGTTACCATCATACATATTTGTGTTAATGATTATGATATCCTTCCAATTTTTTGCTCCAGCTTTTTGTGAGAGCACTGTTCGATTATGACCCACTGTCGGATATTCACTTATCCTGTCAAGCCGCTGGTTGTGCTTTTAAGAAGGGCGACGTTCTTGAAGTAGTGGAGAAGACTGACAGTAGATGGTGGCAGGTGAGAATATTTTAAAATCGTTCAACAGTTCTTATTTGGCATCATACTAGGGACAAAGTGTCAGTTAGCCTCGATTCAAATTGCAATACTGCCAGAGTTATCTCGTTACTTGTCGAGAAAGTCGAAAGAGCTCTTCACAGTATAGTTGTGCTTTGGCACAATTTCCATTTACAATGGAAACATTGCTTGGAATCAAAGCTCGATTGGAATTAAGATATATATCTAAACTTCCTTCACCTCACCCTAACTCCACTTCTGTTGGCCACTCTCATATTCTTCAGTACAGGGCGATCTAAATAGTAGGCCTGGACAACATGCAACTGGAGGGTGCAACTGGAGGCCATCCGAAAATTTAGAATAATGTTACCTTGCGTTGAGCCAAGTTTGATTCCGACTTCCCAGCTCCTCGGAGAATAACAACAAAATCTTTGTCATCTTTTGACACTTTGTGCGAGCATGTAATCAGTAAGAAATTAAAGCTTTGTGGGGAGTTATCGCTTGTATCGTATGCAATTTCAACAAAATTATTAGATATTCAATCGCCAGAATTTGATGAGGCAATTAGTATTCATCGTTTCTCGCTAAAAATAAACACTGATCTTACGTTTGAAGGTTTTCACTGTGGAGTAAAATGCGCTATTTCTAACTTATCGAAAAATTAAATGAATGGTATTTCTACGTTCTCTCAGTTGTAGGAATCCGTACGGTTGCTTGGTGGGATGTCATAAGATAAGAAAAATCTGTGTTACTGCAACATTTTACTGCCATGAATTCACTGGCATATCTAGGTGCTAAAAAATATTCACCTGAGACAGTTGTAAGGGCATTTGAATACTTTGCAACATCTAGGGCTTTATATTCTTGTTTATTAGAAGACCATGAGCCCGCAAGTATCAAAGCACTAACTCCAATAGCTTCTAAAATCAATGTATCTCATGATGATTCATCGTTTGTGAACTATAGAACTATATTTTCCTCATTGATGAAGTGTGAAATCATCCATAAGGAATTATGGGACCACTTTATTTGGAAGAGCCTTGAAGAGGCCTCAAGATCTGGCCCCAACTGTTTTAAGTTTTATGCTAGTATCTTTGTTTGGTAGCCCTAAATATTTGGGATTTGTTTATATGGCTGGTTATGGGATTCGTCATGAAACTGATTTTAACGATGCCAACGATTATTGCAATCCGTAGGGGTCATTTGTGAGTGATCTAAACCATGGGGACTCAGAATACCAGGGGACAGTGTCTGCCAATGGGTAATTTTCAGATATATGTTTTTCATGAAATATCAAGTTTTGTATGTAGGAAATCATATACTTTTAGAGATATCTTGCGATTAAAATCTGCAAGCAAGGGAAAGGCGTACTAGGACATTAGCTAATGCGTTACTTAACAATTATACCCATAACACTCCAAGATCAACAAAGGAGACTAAGCAGGAAGTTTTGAATTTGACAATATCCTAATATATTTATGTTAATTATCTCCAACGATTTTATCTGAATATTTCATTCTTAGAACCGTCTGTGGTCTTTATTTATACTGTTTCTTCGTACCTCCATACAGTGTATTGTAGGAAAATCAGTTGTATGAATACCATATTTGGTTAAATTGATTATTTTTTTGTTGACACCCCTTCCCTGGTCTCAAACCACACCTGTTCTGAATGATTTTTGCCAAGGATGCATTTAACACGATCATCATGATAAAAAATACCAGTTATCCATAGCCAATCTACATTTTCACAATGGTCTCCAGTCGTGGCCTCCAGCTGCGTGTTGTCCAAGCCTGTTATTTAGATCGCCCTTCTTCAGTACCATATTGCAACCAAATGACTGTAGCTATATTGTCATAAATTAGTCATACAGTTGTGTCTGCTAAGTAGCCATATAGATGCCTTGGGCTCAACGGCTCATACTGACGGTCGTCACCAACAAGAATGACACCTGACCCAAAACAAAGGCGAGGGGACAAAATATTGAGGATGAAGTACATCTTGGATCAAGGTGCGACTAAGCAAAGCAGATTTGCTACTCATTAAGGTGCTAATTATGCTGTCACCCTTGTGCTTAGAAATGTTGGCTGATAATACTCACTTCCCATGTCATGATATTTTCTCTCCCCTTTCGTGTCACAAGGCAGCGTTGTAGAATTTAAACAGAATAAAATTAATATACAATCATGGGCGTTGGTGAGAACTAAATGTGCTTGAAGGGCAGACTCGTGAGGAAACAAGAGTAATATGTTACTATGCACTGCAATAGGTTTGTTGCGTCCAAAGGACACTTCCTTGACAAATCAACAATTAACGAGTATTTGCTGCGATCCTCTCTGATGATATGATGTCGGAGGAGAGGTTGGATAGGGGATTAACTCGGGCTATCTAACGTTTCTTCGTGCCATTGACGCCTTGTGAAAGTGGTTTTCGGTGTTTCAGGGTTAGGCGTGTGGACGCTGCTGGTGGTTGATTGATGTAGTCTCAGACGCTCCTAAACAAGAAGCAGCCCCACATCTCGTAGTGGCACTAGATACTTCATGCAGAGTGGACCAAATATTGAAAAGTCGACGAATCCTTTGCCTCTAAGTGTTGACGATTAGTACAATAGTGCTCAATGATTCTAGTCCTTTTCCAGAAGGTTATATTCGCAAAATCTGTATTCGTTTACATTTAATGCACATGAAGGCTGAGTGTTGCCCTTAATTTATTGCATTTATTTCAAAAAGTCTGTTTGCAATACAGATGATTAACATTTGCACGAAGCAGCGGAAGTATTTTCGTACTAGGTCTGTGCTAGGTCTGCCTTTCACGTGGCTGTCCTTGAATCGGTTCACATAAAAGCAAAAAAACCGTACGCAGTGTGGACAGAGCCAATTTATCTTTTCACTTTGCCTTTTCGATTTATTACACACTTCTACGGACACAGATTGATCAAATCAACATCAATCTGTCAGTCAGAGTTCTGATTGGCTACTCTGAAAACACAGTGGGATATTGTTTGAGTTTTATCATAGATCCGGGGTACAACCGGGAGATAAAGCATTCATGCGTTGTAACGCTTACTTGACTTCACTATTTCCGTAACCAGTTTCAGTATAAACAGTGTTCTAGCTGGGCACTTTTAGCTCAGACACCGCAACACACGTTTTATGGACCGCTACGAGACGAACCTCCAGCGCTGCGCAGTTTTTCGTGTCGCCATGCAAAATTCGTCCTCACAGCAAAATTCAGCAAAACTTCTATGGGAAAAATTTTTGATGTGGAAGGTGTAATTTTCTGGCCCGGACAACTGTTCAGCACGGAATCATGAGTAAATTTTGTCCTTTTAAATATTCCCTGGGTAAAAGATAGCACTGCGTGCCACGGACATTTTACGGTGCTTGACAAAATTTACGGTGCTCTACTAACAATTTATGTTACTGTATGTGATAAGAATATTTGACGGAAGACATTTCAGGTTACTTCTACCAAGTAATAACGTTTCTCACGGTACTCGTATGACAGAGCATTAACCTCTGCATAACTGCACTTTTACAGCGTGTAAGGGAACTGAACATAAAAGGAGGTCCTCGCATTTTACTGTTTGATAGCAACACATCACGGCGTACTAACAATCAGTTTACCGTGTACCATTGACATTTTAGCGTGCTCTACGGAAAACTTACGGTACTTGGTCTGCAGTGAACATTTGACGGCAGACATTTTGCGTCATTTTTACCAAGCAATCATGTCTTTCACTGTACTTTTAGAGCATCAACTTTCACATCATCACTCTAATCCAATGAGACATTTTCTAAGTCCTTTTTGACTTGACTAGGTGCGAATTTAGCCTCTTTGGTACGCTCAAATGGCCGAAAAGTAATAGCTTTTGAACTCCGCGGGATGAGTCACGAGAACGCCCCTAACCTCCATTTCCAATGTTGGAGAGTACATCCTACTACCCCCACGGGAGCTAGAGCACTGATAAACAACAATAGATTGGACGATATTTTCCTACCGGCATATTTGCTAACATTCAGTTATTGGTTTTTCCCCGCTAGGCTAGGAGAGTAGGCGACAAGAACAAAAAAGTTGGATTGATTCCTAGCAAAGCATTTCAGGAGAAGTAAGTTTACATGTTTATTTTCTTTGAACCGGAACATTTGTAGGCTTTACAAGTGAACTATCATGGAATAGAATCGAACAGTTCATTAAAACAATTTTCAAGACCATTTCTTTCAAGATGATATATTTCTTCGCTCTGAACATTTACAAGTTTTCTAAGATTAGATCGGCCACCTTCTATAATCATAGGGACTAATCGAGACGTGCGGCCGTTACAGATGTATAAGTGTATATTCATGCTCACTTTGGATATGGAGCTTGCTCACACGAAACAAATAACATTACAAACAACAACAAACGAATGTCACTATTAATATGACTGAGCGAAGTATAAATATATGTAATTTATAAGGTAAATACGAAAAGCAATTTATTCTTACACTGTTTTTAGCATGAGTTGGACCGAGGTATTCCTTATCATTGCAGCTTATGAGCCAACAGGAAAAAGGAATCACCGTTTCCACAACATTACTGCTCCGTATTAATAGCAAATAATGCGCTTAAAGATCAATGTACTGTTTCTGTTAGGAGCGCGATTGAAATTCTACAGCATGAAACACTAAGCCTACAACAATTTTGTCTCGGTTCATAAAAAAGTTCCTTTAAGGAAAACAACAACTGAATCGTAAGCCATGAGACTCAACAGAAGTAGAGCTACATAGAAATCAACAAAACAAAAGGCAACCGCTAGAAACCCAAAGCCATCTACTAGGCCAAGGAAAGATATTCCAGGGTCGGCTCTAGATATATGGAGTCAAATCGTACTATTTCCAAAACTTATGATTTGTGACGTCATGATTTTCCCTCCGCATAGATAATGTCTATATTTGGGGGAACTGTCGATGTGATCAGTAGCAAAAATATCATCCAAGAATATTTCTTTGAAAACTAAGAGTCAGACCAAATAGTTGAATAAATGAAAAGACTACTTATAAATCACTGGGAAATAATCATGACTGTGTAGAAGCTGATTTAGAACCTATAATTCGACACATATAGCGACATATATAGTCTCAAAATACAACTTGAAAACTAACAAAAATAATACAATTCTTTTCGATTTATAAACTTGAGGCACTGCTGAAAATAGTAAAGATAGGAAAGTAGTTGAAGTCAATGACATTCCTTCTACAGTTTCAGAGGTTGGTAAATGTAATGATATTCTGTTAGATCCCTGCAATGCTACGTACAACGAAAATGTTATTGAAAGGTGGACAGAAGGGTTCATACTATCTGTTTGCAAAAATGGTGATATTTGGCAAAAATAAAGTAGTACTTGAAGTTTGTAATAGTTTTTGAAAGAGTAGATCAACAATTGGACAAATATTGACAGTTGGACGAAATATTGAAGGAGTACAGTCAAAAAATCTACAGGCCTGAATGCCTTCCGTTGATTTTCTACGGTCCCTGATTCCATTCACTGGGAAAGATAGCGTTGACCTTCTTAGCCTAAGCATCCCTAACAAGAGGGTGCGTACAGTTATGATGTAAAAGACAAAAAAGCTATAGTAAGATATCCTCGTACAAATACGTTTTCCCCCCTATCGAAACAGGTGTTCTACAGGATGGTACACTACCGCTGTTTCTCTTTGTCGTTTCTTTGATTATTTCGGATGAACAGCATTAGAACAAAAATTTCACTTACGTTCTAAATTACGTTAAAAATTAGCATCATGGCAATCGACAAAACAGCCGGAAAGGAATTTGACTGATTTGGACTATTCAGACGACCTCGATATCATTGCAAATGCCACAGCAGAGGTTCCTCACTTAAGATGCAAGTAGTTTGGCAAGACATCAAAGACCAAGTACGTGACTTCAGCCAACTAAGCACAATAAAACCCGGGTAGCCTTGAAAAAGATGGATACAATATGTAAATTCATTTTTTATTGAAAAGAACTGTAGGAATGATTCTTTGGTATAGCTCAATAACTGGAAAATTAACAAAAAGCCATCTAATCCAGACTGGATAACACATAAACTAAGATGCTTAGAGCCGCAGTTAACATTTCGTGGAGAGACTATCTAATTCAGGCTACATAAAACACCCCGAACATCCCTACATACAAAGAGAATTTGCAAGGAATTTCTGGTGAACAAAGTTGGGGTTGACCGATGATTTACTGCTGTGGGTGCCCAAACATGGCTTAGACGAAGTAGTCCTGATGTCAACTGCGTCGATCAGCTATTTCGTTAAAAAGATGCCATCCTAATGACCTACAAACCCTGATGCATAATCGAGTTACATATAGAGACAGACTGATGAATTTCTCAAGAAGCTTGATCAGATGATGGTGAACCCAATGAATTCTTCCATGCTAGTAACCCTGCAAACTGTTGATTGTTTACATATAGTCACCGTTCACAAATTTGTCAGTAAAGAACTCGTAAAGGTCGTACAATTTAGATGGAGAATAGTTCATCTTTTTCTAATACCTTCCTAAGCTAAATTCTACATTGTATTACAAGGTTTCCCACCAAGGTGGCCCAAGTGTTGTGATACTTCACAAGGGCACCTATGCAGGCTTAGTCAACATAATATTAGCATTATACAACCTTTGAAATGGACATTTCCAAATTGCCTGGAAGACATAAAGAATAGAATGCCCCAAAAGATGTGTCTGACAAAATCTATAAACTTCCATCAGACTGGGACTTTTTCTTAGAAAATTCAAACGTGTTAAAAGAGTGTGTGTAGATTATAGCTACCAGCATCAATTGACCTTGCGTAATTCATTGATCGTAAAGTAGGAGAAAAGAAAGTTACGCCCACTCACACATAATCAGAGATCAGACATTTACATTGTATTGCCTTCTAGGCGCAAGGCCATTGCAAGGCGAGCTGTTCATGGGGCAATTTGACAATCTTAGTGTCATAGTTGAAGGTAGGAGTTTAAGTGACTGTCTTCAGAACATGGAAATTTGGCTTTTTGTGATGAACCAATATTGTATAGCATACATAATTAATGTAATGTAATAGCATACATTATTCATGTATGCATAATTATTGTATGACGTGGTATGAAGTATGTACACGTGAGCATTTGCATGATGGCCTAGACAGATACGAAGGAAAAGACATTTTCAACATATAAGCACAGTATTAACGGACATCAACGCCGTAATCTCCTTACCAAATATTTTCCACATTTTGGTAAGTGTAGCAGTTTGGTTTTAGCAAGTCCGATTGTTTGGTGAAGAAATGCCTCATCTGCACATGCTACAGTCGTATTTATTGCCCAACGTACTAGAAATATTTACTGCATTTCTACAATTTGGTTGAAACAATATGACAATTGCATCAATACGCCCGTGCTAACTGACAGGACGATAGTTTATTCCTCGGCAATAGGTTACGTGCAAAGTTTCTCTTAAAACTCCTGGTGAACATCCGGAATTTCCTAAAGTCCACTGATTACTAACTGGCGATTCTCTCTAAATGTACTGTTAGTTTGTTCATAATTTTTACAATTACTAATGTATCACACCCAGCTACTAAGCTATTACCTTACAATAACATGAGCTTGATGCTTTTCTCCCGTTTTTTCAGGTTTGAGGAGAGAATTTTTTAAGTTATTGTACAGGGTATATAACTTTAACTATCAATTCTGCAGAGAAGCACTTTCTGGGCACACGATACCTAAATTCCATATCCTTCTGTCAGACCGTTAGGGAGTTTTAACTTCAGTTGGTATAATACTTCCCATCCTTTTCTATTAGTCGTTTACATCGACTGTTCTCCTTAGTTCTCTGCCTCAGGTATCAGTTTTCTCGCCTTGCCATCTTAGCAATCACAGGTTCTCAATAAACCAAAGTCTTCTTTTACTTCTTTTGTCTATACCCCCTCTTTAAATGGGAACAAAACTCTATTTCTCCCACCCCCCCTCTGTAATTATATTTCTTACTTTTTCTAAATGTAGCCTGTTCTTCATTAAGGAGGTCTTAACTCTGCGTTCTTGCTGGTTTTTAGTAGCTTTATCTGATAACAGAAGAAGGCACCGAAAGGTTAATAATATTCTTCCTCCTTTTTCTGGGCGCTTATCTCAAGGAGCAGATACAATATATTTGATGATCGTACTGCGGAATTGATGCTTGGAGCAGCTCCATGTGGTACAGAACATGTTATTTTTAGAAACCACGGCTTACCACTTTTTCATATACATCTCCCACAAACGTCGTCAAAGTTCAAATGACATAGGACCTTTGTAGCACAAGGTCAAAAATACCATGTTAGACTGGAGTTGTAAGCTCTTAACAGTGGGAATATAATTAAACAGAGGAAAGAACAATGCTAGTTTATTAAGGTTCTGCATTACCTACATGCTGGACTTCGTCTGGTCTCCTTTGCCCTTTTTATACAACCAGCCCATTCAAGAGAGAATTAGGTTGACGTTTGTGGATTTAGAAACCGATAATATACTCATCCTGTTGAAGAAACATGTAGATATTATCTTTTTATAGAACTGCATTATTGTATACCATGTCGAACTGATAAACTATTTTTTCCTTACAAAAATCAGCAGCACAACCTCTATAAATTTGCAATATGGGTAGTCGTGACATACCATGGCGTATTTTAATATTTGAGAAGCATTGTCCATTGAAGAGACATTGAAAATCTTTTGTTTATCCACACAAAATCGTGAGCATGATAATTGGCAGCTTTCCGTACTAGTGGTGAAGATGATCCGTACGTCATTCTTTCCGTACTAGTAGGGAGAATGACCCATACGTCATTATTCCGTGCTAGTAGAGAAGATGGTCCATACGTCATTCTTTCCGTACTAGTAGGGAGGATGGTCCGTAAGTCATTATTCCGTGCTAGTAGGGAGGATGGTCCATACGGCATTCTTTCCGTACTAGTAGGGAGGATGGTTCATACGTCATTATTCCCGTACTAGTGGGGAAGAATTCCCTACGTTATTTTTCCGTATCAGCGAGGAAGATGTGCCATGAGTCATTTTTTCAGTGCTAGTGATGGAGATGGGCCATGAGTTAAACAACTATAGTTAGAGGTCTCTCGACAGAGCAACACTCGTGGCCTTCTTAGATGAAGTTGCGATAAAGTTAAAATACTGGCATGGGGTGAAGAACGCGATAACCTTTTTAAACAAAGTTATTTTGTTGGACTGGGAAGAAATTGAAAGCTCATGTTTCAAACAGTGCGACATAAGTAAGGGTGAAAAAGAGAAATTGGACGGCAAGCTATTTCAACAGTTAACAAGCAACGATTCAAAATTGTGAGCAGATGGTACAATGAAGATCTTAGTCATAGGTATTAAAGAAAGCGGAAGAGGGATAACCGATGGCTGGAAGCGGTCGATAAAACGGAGATTCGCAATGAATACAATGCTGATGCTACCAATGTGGTCTGTTCTAAATTTTACTTCTACGGACGTATGAAATACCATTAATATTGGTAATTGGTTATGGCAAACAAAAATGCGACTTGATTCTGCGGTAATCGAGAAAGAATACTAACATTAACTTCCCAATGGCTTCTGTGATTGAAAAGTACAGAGCAGAAATGATGCAAGCGGTGCTTGACTATCTGAAGATTATATCCAGAGGTTGGCACTCGGTGGAAATAGAAAGCAGAGAGGGCACACATTGCGTCAAGCCATAGCCTACGGCAGACAGACATCGTACGAACAGTCCATATAGAGAGGAAAAGCTTTGATCAACAGAACACTTCTGTATGAATAAACTTAAGGAGTCAACAGAATTAAAACCTGGTACAAGACGTAACTAACAGAACGTTTAGAACATTTTTTAGTGTCATGTCCTAAGTGGGGAAGACGCTATGTGGATAAAATGAGTTAACAAGTACATTGCTTGCCATGCTTGTGAGAAACATAGTCGGTCCAGACCTTATTGTAAATAATGCCAATGATTTTTGTTATCCTACATGGAATGGTTAGAGAGGCAATTTAGAGAGTCCACAACGTAGGATCTTCTTGAACGGCATCACAAACTACCGCATTTATTAATGCACCATTTTAAGAGCCCGTGGTATTTGTTGAAGTATTTATCTGAACCGTTGTAACGACCACTAAGTGTGCCTACGGCATTGATAATCTTCTTTGCTATAGGATAATGCACGTTGAATGGATTTGCATTTGCTTGATCACGATATGTATTTTTGAAGAATTGAAGGAATCCGATGGTGGCAGCACAACACAAATAACGAGATACGTGAGCGGACGCAACAACCTCCAGTCTCAGTTTTAACCGCTCAAAGAAGGATGCGATTGTATGGACATATCCTGCGCCTGCCTCTGAGTCATCGAATCGGCGCGGTCCTGGATTTTAGTCCGTCTGCAGCAGGATGGAGACGCCAACGAGTCGCACCTCGCACTCGATGGCTTGATGTCGTCGCCAAAGATCTGCTATCCTGTGGGGTGCCTCTACCTCAAGCGGAACAGCTCGCTGCAGATCGTCAGCACTGGCGAGTACTTGTATTTAAAGTTGGCTCTACGCACCTCACGGAGTTCGAGGATTAGTGAGTGAGTGAGTGAGTGATATGTATTTTATCAGTACTTACCCTTTGATCGCAGTGAATGCCATCAAAGACACAGTAGTCGGTTCCCGAAATCCTGTTAAGAGCTGTCGTTTTGAAACCCATTTAAATAATCATCTAGCTAAGTTTGAATGCACCAAACTACGGCAATAGAAATGAGAGGTAATATCTAGATCTTTAAACTTTAGTTCGAACATACTCTTGGACTAAGTTCTGACAAGATACTGAAGAAATAGAAAATATTTCATCACCAGCATAATGCTCATTGACTAAACTCGATGATACTCATGAAATGCACTCAATACTACCCATGAAATGCACTCAATACTACTCATGAAATGTACTCAATACTACTCATGAAATGCACTTAATACTACTCATGAAATGCATTCAATACTACTCATGAAATGCACTCAATACTACTCGTGAAATGTACTCAATACTACTCATGAAATGCACCTAATACTACTCATGAAATGCACTCAATACTACTCATGAAATGCACTCAATTCTGCTCGTGGTCTACCCTGAGTGGGTCTCAATGATCTAAATTCAATGATACACTTGGACTACACTTAATAATACCAGTAAACTACATTTAATAATATTTATCGAGTACATTTAATAATACTCATGAGCAGCAGTCTGCAGTACTCAATGATACTCAATGAACTACATTCAATAATCATTTGGTATTCACCTAATAATACTTGTACTCTAAATTTAGCAATACTTATAGAGTACATTAAATAAGGCTTAAAGACTGCATCCGATAATATTATTTCACTCGAGGATACTCACGGACTACAGTCAACGATACTCATCGTTTACACTCAGTAAACTACACTCGTGGACTACACTCAGTGATACTTAAAGACTACCCTCATTAAACTCTGTATACTATACTCATGGACTATAAAAGGTAATACCAGATAATACTCATTTACTATACTCCTTAATACTTATGAACTACACTCTGGAATACTCATGAACAACACTCAATAATACATGAAATTTACTCTAAAATGCTCATGAACTACACACTAGAATGTTCAAGAACTACATTCTATAATACTCATCAACTACACTCTATAATGCTCATGAACTACACTCCACAATGCTCATAAAGTACATTCTAAAATATCCATAGCTACATTCTATAATGCTCATGAACTACACTCTATAATGCTCATGAACTACACTCCATAATGCTCATAAAGTACATTCTAAAATATTCATGGCTACACTCTATAATTCTTGAACTACACTCTATAATACTCATGAACTACACTCTATAATACTCATGTACTACACTCTATAATACTTATGAACTACACTCCATAATGCTCATAAAATACATTCCAAAATATCCATGGCTACATTCTATAATTCTTGAACTACACTCTATAATTCTCATGAACTGCACTCTAGAATACTTATGAACCACACTCTATAATGCTCATAAAGTACATTCTAAAATACTCATGGCTACACGCTATTATTCTTGAACTACGCCCTACAATGGGCATAAATTGCACTCTACAATACTCATGAGCTACACTATATAATATCCTTTAACTTTAACGTCGTCACATTCTGCTACTTTTGTGACTCATTACGCAATGATGCGGAGGGAGACGAGTTGGCTCTGTCTGTAGAGAGTTGGACTATCCTGCAGATGGTTTATTGTTCAATTTCACCTGGAGCTACCACCGACGAAGACATATTTTGACCTGTTAATATGTTAGCGTGTTGTGCAATTTAGAATAAACACTGAAATAGCGGTGAATGTCGAATAGAAAATCATCTACCCTTACTGACATTGCTTTATCTTTACAAATTATCTCTGGGAATGTCTTAATGATTACCAATCTTTTGTCCATTTAAGCTATCCTTAAAGTGAAGAAACTAAAAATTAAAACTACCTACGCTCCATAAAAAGACTTGTAAACTTTATAGAAACAGCAACGCTGGTTTATTGAAAACGTTTGCAGGGCGGAAATCGCATGATTCTCGTTTATGGAAAAACGTTTGCGAGGGTGATGGCAGTCCTTCCATGGTCAAATAGCATGATACAGAGAGACTAGTCTCCAATATTTCGTTGAGGTTGATGGTGATGTTCACCGTATATTTATGTATTAGTAGAGGCCTAATCCTAATACCTTTTAGGGTTTTTCTCAAGTTTTAAAGGGATCCCTACGTGCGGACCATATTCGTTCTATCAACTACATGATCATTTGCAAACTTGTATTCCTCTACGAACATGTGTTTGAGATGTTTGACCCACTTCCCAATCTTCCAGTTCCGAATAATATATTGCCAGAATGGAACTCCATCTTATATGTCTTCGTCATACCCCCCTCCCCCTCGACTAGTTAACTTTTGTTGCTTTTCATGTAGGTGATATTTCCTTTGATGATTACATCTCCAGTTTCCTTTATGGAAAAGTGGGACTGCAAACAGTTATGACTAATAAATAGCTGTGTTCGCTGACTGTCTTCGTAATAACATCCTTGTAATATCTCCAAACTCCTATCATTACACAGGCGAATTGCTCACTACAGAGAAATGTATCACTCTCCAGTATGGCTGCAAGGTAATTACAATCATAACATAATTGAACTGTACTTTAGAGACGACACATAGAAGCGTAAATGGGGCAACCTGTTAACGAGTCTTTACCATGACAGAATGCATGTATGGAAGGATATACTTGCGCATGCGTGACAGTGAATATAACTAAAAGATTTAAAACTGCACGAAATAGCGAAAACATTCTAGTACTGAAAAGCTTTTGTCGTCTGACACTCCTCCGAGTACAAAATAGTCAGAATTGAGATAGGAAGAAATCAGTAAAACTTATACCAAACTGTGTTTTGAAAGTAGCCAATCAGAGGTCTGAC
>JAAAKL020010787.1:0-14110 GCA_010016065.2 Carybdea cf. marsupialis auct. non (Linnaeus, 1758) | reverse complement strand
TCATATATTCGTTTTCTTTGAATTTTATATCTTAAAATCAAGAAAATGCTTATATTCGGATTATGTTTTGTTTTATTTTATCTTAAATTGTCTGGTAAAGATGGATTCAGCTACTCCTCAATTCAATGGCCTTATCACCACTAAATTATCAGCAGTAACTACTGTCAACACAACATGAAGAAGACTATGCTTATAGCACCCACGTCCAGGCTTGCCTTGTCTGTCCCTGGAATGTGGGTAGTTACCACAGTTATAGCTCCTTCCCAAAATAATGTGGATGTCCTTTTAGGGTCATGGCGTACGATGGGGGAGTGAAAACCAGGCCGGGAACTGAGTAAGTGGAGATATAATAACAGTGGCTAGGCCACAACGGTGAGGGTGGTTGAAACTGGGGTTAAAAAAAACAAACCTAGGGGGGGAAAGTCTGGGAAAACTCTGGAGTCATGGAGAGGAAGCAAAATCTCCACAGAATTGCCCTTTCATCTGGGTCAGAACTGTTTGAAATGGAGCAAAATTACTCACTGCATCAAAATAATGGACTTTTGAAACCAAAGTCAAACTTAAATAATAACAATGTCTAAGTACTAAGCAAGGTAATTCTCAATGTTCGTTATGTTTCTTTTTGACGTTGCAGTGTGCTGTTAGTTTTCTCCGATGTACAAGAATCCTGTTACATGTTACTTTACATGTCCTTGTTTGAAAAAGTAGGTTTTTGGTTGAATAAAAGGTTTCGGGGGAATCAGATAATATTACGTTGTCATTAACCACGGGAATGCGCAGGGAAATGATCGGTCATAACCGTCTTACGTAACTGCAAAAAATGTTAGAATGGCCCATTCTAAAAACCTGTTTGATTTCTTAACAGGTAATTTGAAACATTTGTTCCCCTTTTCGAAGTAGTATATTTGAGGATGGTCGGTCAAGACCCCATAAAATCCTGTCTGAGGCAAACTACCTTCTGGGAAAATGCCTATGTAAGCTGCTGGCACCAGCAAGGACAACGAAGGAAGAGCACAGTTAAGCACAGTTAGCACACATGAAAACAATGAAAGATCGCTCGTTTATCGAATCTCGCAGTTCATAAATTTACCTTACCGGTGTAGTTAGAATCTTTAACAGCTTTCTTTAGTTCATTAACTTTATTCGTTAATGGAAACTCCTCATAGAGTTTGTAGTATTCATTTAATTTGATTGAATACTTCCTTATCACTTCATTATTGCTCTTCCTGTGTAAAAGATATGGAAAATATGAAGTATATACCAAACATCGGCTAGCAGAAACAGTGGGCACTAAGAATTGCGACTGTTCACCCTCCACAATTTTACTGGGCTCTCTATGAACTTTGCAACGAGATGACACTTCACACAGCAACAGCACAAAGTATGAGCTGCGCAACTGACACCCCATGAAACATACTCAAAGGAAGAAAGAAGTGTTAAACAATTATTAAAATTTCGAAGACTACTTTTCTGTTCTAATGATCTTATTGTTCTAGCCATCTGTCGTGGAAATCATTTTTAAAATATCACTTCATGGCCATAGCTAAGCACTCTAGACCCTTCTAATCAAAGGGTAGTAACGTGAAATCTATCAATTTCGAGAAAGATTTCACATGTAACATGTTTCGCGTTTTTTATCACCTTATTAAAATTATCAAGCGGAAACCATAATGGTGAGACTCCGTTCGTGTAGAATACAGTTTTGAAAGTCCAACAATATAATTCATGAAAAACCTATCATTAAGATATTGCCTCTACCAAGGCTGAAAACAACTTTTTTTCTTAAACTTGTTACACTTCCCATGCCATTTGGTTGCTGCTCTGTTTCCCTGCAGTGCTACATCTGAATAATCAAAAGTTACCATTAGTTCTTGATGCCAAACGGAGCTCGGTAATAAATATGCATTCGACAAGGCATGCTATTATTCTAAAATTAATGATCGTAATGACGGATATGCAATCCAGTTAAATTTAACGAAATACCACTTCTTAACGGTAAATATTATAGAGCCAAAACAAACAGCAGTTATTCTTTCAAACGGTGACTCAGATACCGGGACTCTGTGTCACCGTTTCTTTAATAAAAAAAGAAGGCAATCAGGGACCTTGCCCCTCTGATCAAATTGTGTTCCCCTGTAAAAATATTGACATGATCCTAAACTAGTTAATTGTCCCTTTAAATCGTTATTGATCTCCTGATGGGAATGCCTGGCTACGAGGCCTGGTTAAACGTTAGCGCAGAATAAAGCTTTAAAAGAGGGAACTATTCATCGCACATTTATGTTGCCTAGAAGTGGTGATGGGTCAAAGTTTAGTTCGCGAATCTGTATCTGAATATAAGAAAAAAGTTGGAGGCAAACAAAGATATGCAATGAAATTTATTTAGTTACTATGGTCAAATGATCTCAATAAGTTTATTTGAAGATTAGATAGATAACCGTCAATGTCATATTTGTGTGGACCCTTTTCCAAACCTCTAACCTTTCAGAGAGGGCTATTTAGGGACTATACAAAAAGTACGTTGGTCCGGAGGAGAGGGTACCGGAAAAGTGAACAAAAACGAAAGTATTTTACGGGGGGAGGCGGTAGGAAGCCACTAGCAGGAAGGAAAACGTCAGCATCGATGACTGCAAACATCTATTCCCGACTACAATACATTTCTTGAAATTGAAGTCTGTAAAGTTTTTATGTTTATCAATGCGTATCTGTTGTTTTTGCCACACACCTGTACGTAACTGTATCCCTTGTTCATTTGCAATTGTGATAAAAACTATTACTCATTGCAACGATTATCAGTATGTGCCTGACAAGGAATAAAGTAACTTTTTCATCGCTTTGATAACTACTTTGCTGACAAATTTGTCTCTACATTAGTGTATTCTTCATCCCTGTAATATGTTCGGTTCAATGATACAAATTATCATCAATATTGTCAGCATCCAGATCTTGGAGTACGCTATCGAGTGTATAACAGCCAATTTCCCTTTCACGACTTGTGTGGAAAATGCCAAAAACTCAGTCCCTTTTTCATTGCAAAATGTTAGAATAAGCAGTGGAATAATTCTCAAATTCGTTCACTTGAACACGAGATACATTCAAATCTGTAGATTGTCCAAAGATGTCCTTTGGTATTTTTGACCGGGGGTGGGGGTGGGGGTGTAGTCAAGGTGAAAGCGAACGCTCGTAGCGACAAAACGAACATACACTAAGCTTCATATAGTGTGATAGAAATTGTTATAATATTCATTGCCCGTAACATACAAAGAATGGTTCTTGATTAAGGAAAACTGGTAGCGAAACAAAGAAAACATGATAACATGCCACGACTCCAAATTGTAACAATCCCAGTTCTCCTGCTGCCTCTGTCTTTTGTCCCTCTTTTATGAAATAAATTTCTACAGTACGCGTCTGGTTTCAATGCATGGCAACAAGGAGACTGATTCTTCAAAAACAGAAAGAAATTTACCCGATACACTGATGTGCAAGTTTTTTCCGCGAAAAGCAACAACAACAATGATATCTGCAAATCACCTTGTTTCTTCATGAAACTCTCTTGTTTTGAAAAATTCTTTTTGTAAATGCTCCTCATGGTGTTCAAGAAGTGAGGTTGCCCTTTTCAAACTAAATAAAAATGAAATATAAATTGCAAGCAGGAATCTCAAAAATAGTACCTTAACCCCAACTACATCCGCACCTTCTCCTGACAAGTTTTGAAATGCTTAAATAGATAAGTATCAGAATTAACGAAGTACACGAAATTACTTACAACCTAATAAATCTAGACACTACAATAATAGTCAAGAATAAACAGATTGTTGCATGCAACTCAATTGTTCCTGGCGCATTTTCTAAGCAGTTGTTAAGCAACCTGATTTCATAACAATGTAACTAACCTCAGCAGCTAAACGTTGTTACTGATTTATGCAACCCGGGTATGAAAATTAAATGTAGTTCTTGACACCTTTATTGACTCCCATATATAGGTTGTCTCTAACCACTGATGTTGCCAGTCCAGCGATTGGCCTAATGAAAACAAATTTTGCGTAAAACAATTGATCGTGGGATGGAAAGTAGTCGTAAGATGACTGTCGACTTTGTCTGTATATTTTTCGTCTGATTCCTACTGCTGTGCCTTTCAAAATTCCCTTTCGAACTGCATTATTGAAGGGCATATCCATCGTTCAGCGGCTTAAAATACGTGATATATACAGTGAGTGGTTAATACTTAAATGGAGCATCTGAAGATGAATGTCTTCCTTTTTGACTACCTATCTCTCTCTAGGTATAAATATCAACAAAACGTTTGTAAGCCTACTTTTTTTCTTTATGACAAAATTTCAATCGATGAGCATTATGATTGTTCTATTTATGTCATGTCATATTTTGTACTCATAGCACCAGATGTGAAAACATAACTGATTCCTAAAACTGTGTCTTAAAAACAACAGTCTACTCGAAGCTCGCCTACTGTAGCTTTATCTAGGAAAATTAAATGGAATATGATTTTTATTCACTTTATTGAATGGTGGTAGATAGCGAAAATTCGGAAAACTTTTCGTTTTCTTAGCAAGTTTATTTTCCACTATGACTAGTTTACTTCTTGTAAGCACAAACAAGAAATATGAGTTGTCAAACAAAGAACTTATCTGAACTAACTAAAGTTCTACTTGCAAAGAAATAGTACAGTCGTCTCTGTCTCATATTACGTGATCTTAAGCTCTCATTTGTATTCAAACCCGTCTTTCTATTAAATATACAGGGGAAATTCAGGGAAAGGATTTTTTTATTTTCTTTAGATTAGACCTTCACCCGGATTTCAAAACTGTTTTTGTGTTTAAATCTGACTTCTAGTTTTGGAGATCTTTCATCCTAAACAAGAACTTTTTCAACCACGAGGTAACTTCCAAATGGCTCAAATCTGTGTGACATAAAGTCATGATTCAAACAACTGATGCTTTTTTACAGAAGCCTGATTTCAGTATGCTTTATTGGCGTGTAAAAAGTAATGTTTTGGACAAGGATAATCATTACCGTTTCTAACAATTATTACCTTGTTGAAACTTTCAAATCTGGTGCATGAGTCTTTTCATCAATTTCCATCATTTAAGTACTTTGATATGCAAAGGTGACATTTAGGAATCAGGTATCACATTTTAACGGGGGTTTTCATAATCAACACAGTTAACAGTGTAAACTTTCAGAATACAGGTTTCACTTTATTTCCCTTCTAAGCACTGGTGCATCAGTCAAAGTTGATATTGCTAGAGAAATTATCTACAAATTTGTTAAGGAAAAGATCAAATGAATTCTTTCTGTGCAATTTTAAGGTAGTAATACCTAAGTATGGTTTTAAACAGGTGGAAATAAAAATATTTTATTCATACAACCAAAAAACTGTTCCCTAAAGTGATATATTATAATTGAAAAGAGCCACTGAGTGATAAATCAAAACATGATTTATCATATAACTTAGGATAAAAGTAAAATAGAATGTTCAACAAATTATTGAAATATGTATATTGCAATAGTACGTTCATAGGCAATTGACATACCTTGCTGCTATCTCACCATTTTGTTTAAACTGGCTATACAGGTTTCCTGCATCTGCATCCAGCTCACTTATTAACTCTTCATATTTTGCAATTTCAGCAACCTTCTTTTCATTTTGATCCTGCAAACCTTAAACATTAATAACAATGGTGTAAAATCCAATAGATGGTAGTACCATATGCATTAATTTTCATTGACAGAATATGTTTTCCATCATTGCTAGCCTCTGCCTGAGTACTTTTATCCATATAAACATTACAACCAGCTATTAGGCCTACTTAAGTTGAGCTTTCATAATTCTCCCCCGTCATTTGGCAAATGTACAGTAGAGTACCCTGACATCAATAATAATTCAAAACAATAAAATATACATGAAAGCAGTTTAAAACGTAAGGTAGGCCTTCATGAGATCCTATCCCCATTTCGAATGGTTGGAAGGGAATGCAATATTACGAAGCCTTCTTTCATCACCTCTTTAATTTAAGTGAATGGGTTTGAAGGTATTTAGCCTGTGCTGCCAAAATGACTCCATCTGATGTAGACATCTTTCATCTTCACTTCATCAATAAGTGAAAACTTTCAGTCAGACATATCTTTGTGTGTGTGCAGCACTTATAACATACTCAGAATCCACACTGTTGTACAAAAATTGTGGTATTGTTATTTTTAGTGGTTAAATCTTTCTTTAATTTGAGCAGTTACATGTTAAGGGTTATATGCTTTTCATTGAAACAATTACACCACAATTATAGAATTTCTGTAAAGTGGCCTTTTGTGGATTTTGAGACCAGGTGAGTTGTTGTAATTGGGAGAAGTTGCACTTTCAGCTATGTAGCTGCAAACATCACAATTTCTTCTGCTTCTACATGGACACAACTGCTATATAAAAAAGCTTATCCTTAAAGCCATTTTGCCTTATGAAAAGACACTTTTGGTTTCAAAGAAAACATTCTCTTGTGTTCTTCTCCCTGATGTAGGATATCAAAATTATCTTTTCCAATCTTATTGGCAGCGCTACAATTTCCTCAATGCTTGATGAAACAATAAAGATAAAACATCCCTAGAAATCTTTTCATGTAAATTTTTTAAATAAATTAAATTGGCATAAAAAGTCCATAGTTAACTACTGCTCTACCACCACATGCAAAGGCTTTGGCTACATGAGATGGGTCTCGTGGTATGGAAGGGGTGGCAAGTCTTACAGTGCAAGTATTATGGTTTGTCTGTAGGCATAACACATAAATCTGTAGTAAGTCTCCATTGGTTGCATATGAATTTGATTTTAAGAAAATCAATATGCATAGTGGAATAGTTATACATAAACTTGAAGATGGTCAATATCTTAAGAAAGACATAATATGGAGGAGTTAATGACAAGGAATATGTTGGATGCTTGGGAGTCAACATGTTTCCTATAATAATACTTACCTGATATAATTTGCAACTCATCCTGAATGCCTCTCAATTGTTCTGTAATTTCATGTTCTGCAAATAAAAGATATGAAAATAACAGAAACTATATCCTTTTTCCATGGTAAACCTTTAAGAACTACAACAAAAAACCATGCATATATAATAAACATTACACAAAAGCAGCATTACATAATACTTAGAGCAGCATAGAGTTGACATACTTTATCCCTTGAACAACATTTTACAACATCAATTTGGTCTGTAAACAGTCATCAAGAAATTAGAAGAAAGAGTGAGCGATGTGTCATAATGTTTCAACATAGACAAGAGAGAATGATAAAAGGGTTGACAGAACATGATGCCTTCAAAGTTGTTTATGAACAGCAAATTAATATTGTCTTGTCCATGCAGGGGATATTAAAACTCATCAATAATATTGCTGTAATACAATAGACATACAAACTTGATGTGAATCTAAGTTAAATGAATACTTTAAATGTAAATCAAAGGATGATATAGAGCCTAAATCTAGGGTCCTCGATTTTTTATCACATGCACATAGCAAATGGCAACAGCAATTGCCTATATATGGATTATAGGCCTATTTCTTGATAATGACCTCATTTCCGAAAGTTTTGGTACCTTAAAGTGACAGCTCAATATTTCATTTATCAGTTGCTAATAGTGACATATTTCATATTTTATAAGGACAGAATGATTTTATGATAGGCCTACTAAACATATTGAAATCCATGAGCTAACCGTCAGGTTGTAGAGGTAGAAATACAGCACTAGGACCAGATCTTTCGACAGATAGCGGTACTTGGCCTAGTGTATGTTGAGTTGCATATTTAGCATGTGGAGGAGGGCATTGGGCCTGCATCACCGAAATGTTTCAAAATTTAGATTTCCTAAATCTGAATAAAGAGTAAAACGTTGGGTGCCAGCATGTGATGATGCTCCGAAATTAGCCTCATTGTGTATCCTCACCAATAAAACTTTCAAGTTTTCTAGAGAGAACCCTAATAATACCATCAAAGTGATTCCGGTACCTGGGGATCTTCACTATTGGCTTCCATTCCCAAACCATATATATCATATATATATATATTGACCGATTGTTATCGATGAATACTACAAAGTAGTACAGGAATATGAAATAAAATTGTACAAGTCCGTGTGTTCGAGGGAGTTATAAGGGGTGAACCACCAGCCCCCAAAGTACATCAATAATTGTATTCCCAGTAGGGTAAAAATGAAAGCGATAAACTGTTCGTCTTACAATTCGGAACCTCAGCTATTACTGGATTAAACTTCCAACAAAGAGGCGGTACAAATTGGATTTTGCATCGTTAGCCCCTTTTAGGAAGCCACAATACATGGGGATTCTACCTAGAAATTTATAAATAATTTGATAATCTGATAATTTGAGCAATTGACTTCGTTGATTATGACAATAATATCAATAATGAGATCCTGTGTCGAAGTGCATGGTAGGAATCTCCATTGTCTGACAGACGAGAAGCAACTTACCTGCTTTCTTAACAAGCTTTTCAAAATCTGGAGGATATTCAGATGATAGATAAGAAGAATAGGTATCCATGTTAAACATGGGCTTAAATGAGCCTTTAAATATACCGTTTTACCGGCCAGGAAAAGCCATCAACTGGAGAATCAGCTGATTTTCAAGGAGGCTTTGGTCTGATTTTCCCGCCACTTTTACACACTAGACCCAGTTTCCTTTGACGCAAGTCAATATGAACAACAGGTTCTAATCCGGACTGATTACTAACCGGTGATATGAATCAAAGCATGGATCCACGGACTTCTAATCTAAGGAAACAAATTCCTAATGAATGCCTAAAGATATACTACAATGTCTTTTGTACACAAAAAACCCTTTCATTTCGTCTACTCGAGTCAGGGGAGTCGTATTAAACTGGTCATCATTTCAGATTTGAACATCGATTGTGAGGGAGCATGGATGAACGAGTACTAGAACTAACTGCAAGGAGCGTAGAATGCCTAACACGACAACAAAAGTAATAAATTGAATATTGCTTGTAGATAAGTTAAAATTGACAGGTTCATGAGCTTAAAACAAATAAATAAAAAAAATAATTATAAAATAGATAGTTAGATGGATAGATAGGGAGGAAAAATGAACGAATAAAGGAATTATTAAATGTAAATATATCCATAAAACATAGTTGTTTCAGTAGAAACCTCTTTCAGGTTGATAATTTACTTGATTGATTTACTTCCAGTATTTTATTACTTTAGTAGGCCTACTATGAACAATTAAGCCTAATCGGGTCCTTTAGAACACAGATAACGAACTTACAAAAGAGAAAGACTAACAAAATTAACAGTGACATGCATGCTAACCGGAGAGATATCAATGCTCAGTACATCGCTAACCAGTAAACCAGGAATAGTTTGTGGAATTAACGTTGTCTTTTGGACAAGCTGGATACGCCACAGGAGTAAGTCGACTGTAATGTTTTTTTGTTAATGTCGTTTCAATTTGTTAGCATCGCTGTTCGTGTGTAAAGGAATTATTACGCACCCGTTTGTTTACATACTGTTTTTGAAACAATAATGAAAATGGGCAGAGGAATATAGACAGAAGATAAATAGATAAGTAAATGAAATATATTCGTATCTATCTATTTTCTTTATAGAGGACAAGAGTGGAAAGTTGGAGTGCAATAAGGAAGAGATTGAAGAACGCCTCAAAATACACACACTGATGCCAAAAGAAAGAGAGAATTTTGTCTATAGAGGGATTGAGGAAGCTATCAAAACCTGATGTACCATTCGATATGAGTGAGTTGAAAAGAAAGACGATTGAGAGTGTTGTAAAGAAGGCGAGAGCTAAAAGTTCTCCTGGAAACGATGGTATAAACTACAAGGTCTACAAAAGATGCTCAAACCTCAGACTCTAGCACTGCGTGCTACTGCAGAACAGCTGGAGGAACAAAACAGTGGCTGAGAATGGTGTATTGCGGAAGGTGTGTATTTGCCTAAAGGATGTGAATTCAAGGGAATTTGGCAGTTTCACCCAACATCTTTGGTGAATGTTGATGGGAAGTCTTGTTTAGTGTTGTGGTAAATAGGCTCATCAAGTTTGTAACATTGAATGGATTTGTGAACGAATCTGCGAAGAAGGCTAGAACTCCAGGAGTACCAGGTTGTATAGAACATACTTTTGCCATCTGGAAAAATTCAGCTGGCCGAAAAGAACAAGAGGGGTATATTGACGGTCTGGCTGGACCTTGCTAACTCTTATGGGTCGGTGCCCCATGTTGTTATACAAGAGGCAATGGAATTCTTCCGGGTGCCTACAACAATCCAATCAATGTTAATTTCCTACTACGATACATTCGTGATGAGATTTACCACAAACAGCTTCACCACTAGCTGGCAGCGTCTGGAAGTGGGAATAGTGGTAGGACGCACTATTTCTCCCTTTCTATTTGTACTTGTAATGGAAATGATCTTAAGGTCAACCAACTGTTAAAGTAATCACACCAGTGTACTGCTCAAGGCCTCCATGGATGATATAGTGGTGAATTCAGAAAATCAGCAGGGAATGCGAAAGGTACTAGCTCGTCAGATGAGTTGATTGTTTCGTCCGGGATGAAATTTGAAGCAAAAAAGTCAAGGATTGTGACATATGTTAAGGTGAAACAGTGAGATATAGGATTGGAGGAGAAGATATCCCAACAGTGAAGGAACAGCTGGTCAAGAGCTTGGGACGCTGGTACAAGGGAAATCTGAGTGATAGACACCAAGGCAAATCAATCCAGGTGCAGGTGGACGAGTGGTTGAAGCCGATTGATAAATCTGAGTTGCCTGGTAAATTTAAATGTTGGTGCTACCAGTATGGTCTTCTAACTAGATTGATGTGGCTATTACAGATTTATGAGATAACATTGACCCGCGTAGAGAGAATAGAACAGAGGTGTAGTGTGTACATTAGAGAATGGCTGGGGCTGCCAGAAATGCTGAATAATTATGCGATCTTTGGGGAAAATGCACAGCTGCAGTTGCCAATCGCCTCTGTTGTAGAGGAATACAAAGTTGGAAAGGTGTGAACGTTGCTCGTGCTACGTTTCTCCAGAGATCCAGAGATTAGAGATGATGCTCCCTAGGTCCGCACTGGAAGAAAGTGGAAAGCAGAGCTAGAGGAAGCAGCAAATGAGGTAGTCTCCAACCCAGAGCATTCAGACAATGTGGGACTAGTCTAGATAACGAGAGAAGGTTTTGATCGGCAGAACTTTAAACCGTTCTGTATGAGTAGTGCAAGGGAACGAAGAGAGGCAGCTGTAAGAGAGATAAGGAAAGAGGAGCAAGAGAAACGGTATCTGCAATTGGTGCAATGTGCACAATAGGAGCAGTGTCTTCGCTGGAAGGATTACGTTGTAGAAGGAAAGATTGGATGGAAGGTGATTTGGAAATAGGAGAAGGCAAGAACAGCATTTCCCATCAAAGCCACCTATAACGCAATGCCAAAATCTACATATCCTTTTCGATGGAAATTGGATAGTAGCGACAAGTGCAAATATGGTAACAGGGGAGATTTAAGGCAAATGCTATCCAATTGCAGCCTTGCTTTGTATCGATACACATGGCGGCATAGCCAAATCCTCAACTTTACGGGAAAAGTCCTGACATCTAAAATCAGCCAGTTTAACAGCGGAAATCTACCTGAAGTGGAGAAAGTAACAAAATTGACATTTTATAAAGAGGGAAGTGCAGGAGGTAGAATGAGTCAGCTTCAATCAACAACTAAAGATGAAATATGCAAAGGCATATGAAAAGTACCTGCTAATGTAGGTGAAACACTGGTGTTCTCACTGGTAGTAACTGCTCAGAGGCCAGTTATTGTAGTCTGGAATGAAAGGAAGAAAAAAGCTATCCTATTAGAGCTGACTGTTCCTTGGAAAGAAAACTTTTCCAGCTCAGAAGAGAAAAAGGGACTAAGGTACAGAGAGCTGAGAGAAGAATGTGAAGAGTAAGGATGGAGGGTTAGGTATTACCATCTTGCAGTTGGAGTAAGAGGGTTTGTTGAAAGGAAATTCTGCTTCACAGTCAGGGAGAGTAGGAAGCCAGTAAAAGATCTCCAAGAAACTGTTGAAAACGCATCATTTTGGGTGTGGTTAAAAAGAAACGACCCGTGCTGGCTATAGGGAGCAGGATGCAGTAGCAGAGGCCTTGGGGGGCGGAGGAGAAAACAAAAATAATTTTAAAAAACACAAAAACGTGCTACAGCTAGAGCCAAGGTGCTGGAGGAAGAGAGAGATTTCCGGCATGTGGAGTAGGGGAGCTCGTGGTGCAAAAAAAGAAAGGTAAAAGTAGAAGGTAACTGTCAATAGCTAGGGTCATAGAGGGCTACAAAATTCCGCTTTATAGTTCCCAGAAAACTCATGTATAACCACCTCCAACTAATTCTGAGAGGTCCCACCACTTCATTAAAGCAGTCGAGGATTATTGGACGAAACTGCGAAGTGGTTTCCTCCTGATGATGGTTAATGAATTTTGATCCAGTAGTGGAGCTGGGAACCAGGGTGGACCGGCCATCTGTGTAAACTTTTCCCCTAATAGCCTAGATCATGGGCGTAGATTCTTGGGGTACGAGGGGCACTCGAGGGACAACTACTGCTTTATTCCCCCACTTTTGGGACAAGAAACGTCAAATTTTCCACGCTTATTCTTGAGGAAAATTGAAATAGTGGCCATAATTCGGTTGCCAAGATGGAACGTATTCCTAGATAGCTGCTATTCACTGTTTGTGCGCAGCGATAAGCAAAAACGGGCATCCTTCAAAAGAGAGTTTTCGGGAAAGTCAGCATCCTACTGCCATACAATATTTACAGGCATGAATTTAGACGCACGTAAAATTTTCCTAGAGGTAGAGAGGTCGTGGAGGTTGCTATTAGTATTGACAGCTGGTAAGTGTTTGACCAAAAGATCTCTCTGTCTCCCTTCTGTGAGTTAAGACATGATTGAAAACCAGTACATCGGCGTAGATTCTGATGGGGGCGAAGGGGACTCACCTCTCTTACTTTTCAGGACGGAAAAGACAACAGTTTCTGTAATTTTCCACTCTTTTATATACAGAAACATCAAATTATTCATGATTATTTCTCCTGGAAAATTGAAATGGTTGCCATACTTTCACCCTTTAGGCTTAAAGAATATCCACTAGGAGTGGTTGCATATCTATGACAGTGCTCCTTAACCACTTTACGTAAAACCAACTTTGTTAACACTATGCAACGCTTGCCAAACCCTTAAAATCTAATTAAAATTTATTTAAATGGCAAGCAACAACGTGTCGAACAATGGAAGTATGTTTAAAGGGTCCATAGCGAGTAATTAATTTTCTAAGGTCCTGTACGAACATTCTCGACTTTTACGCTTCTCTGTCTTGACTTCTCTCCACTATGGTTGAGTGGGAAGTGGGGTCAGTTTAGACACCTTTCAGAGTCAAGTCGAGCGTCATCGGGCATTTTATAGTGAAGTTGAGGGAGTTTTGAACATGTTCAAAATTGACGAGCGGGTCAACAAATCAGTTGATTTGAGTCGTGTAGAGCCTCTTTGGAGACTCGCTTAACAAAGGCTAGCATATACACACCCAGTTATGCTCGTTATTATGTATCACTTAAAATGTACACAAGGTTGCAATAGCTTGATCCCTATCCATATAGTATCTGAAGGGAGGCATCAGGCCATGGCACCTTCATTCAAATTAGAGTTGAACATTTGAACAAAAGAAAACCGAAGAATATAGCCCTCCGTATCAGTGAACTGAATTCCATTTGCTGGGGTCGAAAGCAGCACGTTTACGGCATAAGCTATACTGACTACACAACATTGACGAATATAAAAGGATAGCGATAAGAAGCCTACAAAAGACATTAGTTTTCAACAATATCTTTATTAATCTCAGACATAATCAGACCATATCATCTACGACGATAAGGTTCATAAAACAACTTAGTCCTATGGCAAAACGTATTGAAAATATGTAGGCCCGGGTATTAGTTGAAGTAATATATGCCCCTGTAGAACCGACTGACGGAGGTACTAGTGACTCGGATAAATATTACTTACAGTTACAGGAGCAAATAGACAGGGT
>JAAAKL020010786.1:0-14113 GCA_010016065.2 Carybdea cf. marsupialis auct. non (Linnaeus, 1758) | reverse complement strand
TCGGACAGCCCTCGCGGAAGTGCAGTGTCGTAGTTTCGAAACCGTCACTGAGAAAATATCTTCGCCGTCATGCCGTCAATAGGCAGATTTTCAACGCTACAGAACACGTAGCACTAACTACAATAAAACTCCTATGCCACTGTAACATGCATCCTTTATGTACGGTAACACTGCTGAAGGCAATCTGTCAATCAGAACCCCTGACTGGCAATTCACCCGATATTGAAACTACATTAAGCATTTGATTGACCAACAAACACACTAACTAATGGATGATTGGTAGCTTTGGAATACAAAGGACACCCCTCAATATGGACTACTGGGTTATTTTAAAAGACCATTTAGAATTGCTAATAGTCGTCATAAACAAGCTAGCTTCAGTAAATGTGCATTTAGCTTAATTATTACGTCCTCATTTGAAGTTTTCTCTCTCTTCAAACCAAAAGTCCGAAACAAAATCTTCCGTTATTTTCTGAAAAGTGTGTATCAGTTACAACCATTCAATAGACAAGGCATCTGTTGATATCCAATGTAGCATTCACTGGTGGCTCGTGCAAGAAGGCATTGCCACACCAAAAAATTTTCAAGAATATAGTGTACAGTATATATAGAGTGAATGCACCGTTGGTTGCTTTTGGAAATTGCTTATCCAAGCCTTGTGGATACTCTTTTCAAACAAATCATCGTTATCTTGCGGTCTGGCAAGTTTGCCGTTGATGATTTTTTGTCCCACCTCGGTCTTGATGAGAAGGAGAAAAGTGGTGTCTTGCCCCACTAAGGCTATAGTGTTCTCGCCGATGACGAGTAAATTTAAAGCAATTCATGGCTAAGACTCGTCAAAAAGTAAATTTGGCTCGCTTGCCCCAGATGTAATCATAGAAATAGTTCTCGTTCTGAAATTTTTAACCTCACACACTGCGACGTCAGTGATGGGAATCGGACAACATAGCCATGGAGGAGGTTGCGTCATATGCATGTGTCACTTTGTTTAAGACATTTGTTGCACATGACCTGCGGAGTTACATTGCCATATACCATTTGGTACAGTATCCCCCAACTGTTCACTACTGAATTCGCGACCCTTTCACACTTACGGTCACGGGAATAAGCTTGGGATAAAACGATTATAGTCCAGTGGTTGAAGCTCAAAAGAGGGGTCACCCTTCAACTAAATATGCTAAAGCTATATTTGGTACCGTTCGAAGCGTAACTTTATGTAGTTTTACCACAACAAAAGCCCTGACAAGTCCTTATGGGGAAAGGTTTTTATGGTCCTTAGAGTAGGAGGCCCTAAATCACGAGATTTCACTAAAAGTGGTACACAGCATGGAAGTTGTCCTTGCTATCTTATTCGGGCTGTTTCATCTTATCTATGGTATTTGAGTGGGCTATAATGGTGGAACAAATACTAGGAAATATTCGTAGAAAGGGTCTATTTCTATTTAACCGGAATATGTGCCTATGAAGCCCTTGGATGGTTTATACTTGCATCTTATGAACTGCAGAATATCTTTAAGCTGCAACTTGACTGGTTGTAATATGAGATCTGTCATCTGCCGACCACATTCCAATTGATCCAGGTCCGACATTCCAGGTCACTATTTGTAGATGTACACACAGGCTGTGGAAGTGAGCTTCTCTCCATGTCGGAGAAAGCTTATCAAGTAACACTTCACCTCTAGCAGCCATTTCAAGGAACTCTTTGTGACTACAATATGAGGTGTAGTAATATAGGTTTCATGAATATTACCTAAAAAATAAATGCTCCTAGAATTGAATGCTCAATACATCTTTTAATTACTTCTACTAATACCCTCAAATTGTTTTCTAATTGTGCAACTATCCCCAATTTTCATTTCTAATCGTTTCGTTCATGGATTGACATCAAAGAATCTGATCCCTCTTTTAACACTGTCTTTCAATAACAACCACTAAGAATAAAGTTTATACAAGAAGCCAAGCTATTTAAAGGTACTTGTAAAAAGTAGCGTAGCACTTACCAAATGTAACAAAAACATTCTGAAGCTCAAACACCTTTCACCTTAGTAATTACAAGGTAGCTAACGAAAATAGAACCAGGCTGTAGCCGATTGACTGGCCATAGTCAATTTCACATGTCATTGAAAAAAAGATTCTCTCATCTCTATGAAGATTAAGAGAACTGTTTAAAGTAAGAAAAGTCCAATGGCAACCAGGTTAAACACAAATTTACCTCTTTTTAACACAAAGGTATGCAGAATTTAAATCTTACCGAAACTTTGCCAGTGTGTCCCATTTCCTTCCCCCTTACACACAAACACCCTTTTTCAAGCACTCTAAAGGGAAAAGCATACATCGTCCTGACTCGACTTGCAGCTGCCAATAAATTCCCCGAGTATTTGCATTTCCCTTTACGACTTGCAGCCTTTTCTTTCCTTTTGCGTAGATTGCCGACCTTGGGTCACATCCGGTCCACGCCTAAAGGAATAGAATACATTCTCTAGCTGCAGGATCTGCATCCCACCACACCTCTCCAATGCTCCATGATTTCTCCGAAGTGAATGTTATGTCGGCCATGACAGGTTCCCAGTGATGAAGAAGAGCTGCAGCGTTGGTATCATCCGTAAAAAGTTCACACATGACCCGCTTTGTTAACAGCACTTTCCACAATCTTCCCGTCTGCATCTTCTTGATTTTCATGCACTTCTTGCTGATTAGCTGTCATAAATGTCTTCAACACTTCAATTAACTGTAACTTGTTTTCGCTGTTTAACAGAGAATCCTCTCTGCTGGTTTGTACTTTGCTTTGTTGGTCTATTCTGATACCTACTGATCGTCTCTTTGAGCACTATCTCTGATAATCATGACCTTTTGCAGAAGGCCCCTTATCGTACCCATTGAAGATATTGCAGTAGTTATGATGGTTGGTAAAAACAATCGGCCAGTCTGTCATGAGATGCAAGGAAATGTTTGGCGTCCTTCAACACACGCAAATTGAAACAGTGCTGGCGTCAGCTGGAGCTTTTTTAAGGATACCAGAGGTGGTCAAGAAGGAGACAGGTCTCTTTTGCAGGCTATTGTGCTAGATGCACTGATGCTCCACAGCCTGTTAAGCACCTTGTGTTCTGGGAAGGACCGGAAAAGTTCGCCCGAGGGAAAGGTGCCACGATGACCTACTTGCGGATGATAAAGAGTAGGTTAGAGATTGACGCGAATAAGATGAAGAGGGACGCTACCAACCGCCTAGGACATTGGGAAAACGCGTTGCCATAAAAAAACCCACAGAATATTTCCTGCTGCACTGATGCTTTCACCGACTAGTAGTAGTAGTATGAAAACAAACTCTATGTATGCCTTGCACATTTTCTGAAGGCCCATCCATTCGGCCATCTCATTCTGTGCAGCAATGCAAACCCATTAAGGATTTTCTTCACTGGTAAACCAGCTTTCTACGAGGTTTTAAGAAACAGATTTCCGAGAGTTGGTTTGTTCGGTTGCCGCATCATACAGCCATCAAACAGAGACATTAGAACTGTTGAGAGCTTATACTCAAAAGTATGACTGGATATCGTCCTCTCTCTGTGCAATAGCAATCAAATGAGGTAAGAGTGCAGCAGGCTTCATTAGGTCATTAGATCTGGACACTGTTAAGGGGCGATTCCAGAAGTACAATTCTACTGCTTCGCATTATCCTTGATTCACTCAATGACACCTTGTCCAATCCAAGTTGGAGTTTGCGGCCGATTTCCCCATGCTGGTAACCGTTTATACAATTGTTAACAATCTTATCTCTACCTCTTTCCTTGCGAATGGGGACTGGAGACTTAAACAATGACGTACTGTTTCCAAAATCTTTGAGGTCTACCACTTTCCTGGCTGATCTCATTCCAGCATGCTGTTCAGAAGAAGGCAGTGTCAACTGAGTCAGGCTTGACGTGACTTCATCAACTTCAGCGCACTTGTGAACAGTTAGCCCCCAGAAATGTCTTACACTTCCTGTTTTTCCTCGGCCATAAGTCAATCCACCGAGACTCTTAATAGATCTCATCATGGTCTGTTCAATCACAAAGTCAGGCCAAAGTCCTGCCCAGTAAAGATCGCTTCGTCTGATAACATGGTACCCATTCCCTGCCAATCACTGGTACAAACATGGGTTTGGCGCTGTTTGGCGCTGTTTGCATAACGGACGTGACCAGATGCTGCGGACAGATTTAGCATGCTCTTCACCTCAAACAGATGGAGGTGACAATACCCTGTGCGCTTAGCTCCAATGAGTACCTTGATTATTGCGATAAAGTGGAGGATATTGTATCCACATGTTTGCTTCTTAACTTTTCCCTTGAAGGTCTTCCTTTATATTCCTCCAAGTTCTTCTGAAGATCCACTAATGATGACTAATGATGCTTCTATTTTTAAATGGTGGCATTTCAAGAAAGCTACAAAATGCATCCTCGACAGACAGCTGTGATCCTGCCTCCACTGATTCTTCTGGAGAGTATCTAACTAACTATTGAAAACAACTTGTTCATTAGTACTTGCTCGATTAGGACGTACGTGCTCGTAGAAATCCCTTCCCAGACATAATATGAGAAACAGCATTCTCTGCATACACCTCTGCCAGCACTTCCTCAAGGCCAGAACTATTCATCATCATGCCTATGCTGGCCATGAAGTTCATAAGGGTGTGAATTCCACCTAGGCAACAAACAATGTTCAGTTTTTTTCCCATCATGATACATGTTGCTCTCAACCAGAACGACTAATGAAAAGTGATGCATGGGGTAACTACATCAAGTTTCCGTAATTGCTGCCGTACTGAGAGTAATAATGCCCATGCCATGAAAGTTCCTTTACCATCAGTAGTTGTCACGTTGTAGTATATCAGGGATAAGTCAAGTTGATAAAATAACTAGATTTACATTCAGCGCAAACATGAATTGGTGGAACAATAGATTCAACAAAACGCATCAGGATGAGATATACCTATAAAAAATTCAAGAAACTCCCTGATCTGATAAACTATTCTGGCCAATTTGGCATCTCATAGAATTTACACTATGATTTTAAACCACTTCACTTAATAACACTGCAACAAAAATTTAAGTTCAATAAACAAACTTTAAAGAGAAATTATGCTTCGGCTATTTGTTTGGCTCGTATTAATATTTTTAACTCACACGCACGTATTTTTCCCGTTTTGCTGCTTCATAGGTACAATTATTAGTTACAGCGGGAATCTCTTAAATAGCATGTCCTAGTATTTGTTCCACCATTATAGCACACTCAAAATACCATAGATAAGATGAATCAGCCCGAATAAGATAGCAAGGACCGCTTGCATGCAGTGCTATAGTACCATTTATCGTGACATACGGGATTAAGGCCCCCCTACTACTCCCTAGGACCGTAAAACAATATCCCCAAAAGGACTTGTAAAACTATATAAAATTGCGTATCAAATACAGCTTTAGCATATTTAGTTCAAGGTTCGACCTTCCAACCCCTGGCCTATTCAGGAAGAATACAACTGGTGTAAGACACGTCTTTTCTGGTAACTTTTAACACCATCCATTCCTTCATGTTTTGTGTTTCAGCATGTTAATATTCCTGGAGGTGACATTACGGTTTAAGGGTAGGGTGTCCTAAATACTAGTAGATAGTGCAGGTATGACGCCACATCACATTACACAATTCCTGCTTTATTGAATGTCGTGTTTTTTGTATGTTGATCAATCATGTATTAACTATGCTTCGATGCGAATCAAAAGTCAGTTGAAAAATGTATCACTTTTTTAAAGAGAAAAAGAGATTGCTAACTTGAACGCTAAATGACAACGTAAAGTGGAGGCTTCGAAGGGATGGTTACTTGGTATTAGTTATAAGATAGATGATACGGCAAAATAAATTGGTGTGCAGGAAACAAAAAGCACTGAAATCAATTAAAAGTGTGTGGTTCAAAGGAAAGTCTTATGGCAGCGCCCCACCATCCTGTAAAGCCACCATCCGCCACTGGCAGAACGCCTCCTCTGTATTTACGTTTACGCCTGTAAACCACGTAGCAGCAATTCATGCAATTTAAAGGGGAGCCCAAAAAGTGGTTGAGTGTCCCTTCAGTAGACTTATAAGCAATGGAAATAAAACAGTCTCAGAGGTAAAGGGGGAAAGGGGGCTGGGCACAGCAGTAATTATGGAGAAGAAAGTAAAGATTTCCAAGGAGATGGCAGTTGAAGCGCCAAAGTCAATGAAGCCAACACTGAAAAAGTGTTTACTAAGGTGACCTTGGAGCTGGATGACGGTCTGATGATGCCCAGGTCGAAGATCCGCCCTACCATGCGCAAGTCCTTCAAAGTACTTCCTGACTTACGCTGTGCATTAGTCAACCGAAAGCTGACCAACTCGTATGAATCCTATAGGAGAGGCTGATTGATGCAAATATCATCTACCTCTAAATGTGGTAGTACATGGTTAACCACCCACCAGTCTCCTTTCCAAGATACCATCAGTAGATGGCTACCAAATGTTACCGAGCTGATCGTCTCTGCCTATTGGCCAAAACTATTGCCCGCCGGACGTCATCCTGTTATTTCTGGGGTATTTCTGCGTTTGGGTTATATTTCCTCCTTGTAGCCATTAGTCATTGTTGTAGAGAAGAGTCGCATAGAAATCATACACAGTTCTCACACTGAACATAAATCAACTTCAGAATAAAATAGGCACTCTATATACAATATCATACAATCTTTACTTAGAGAGAAATACTAGAAATTATGTTTGTTAGAAAGAAGTTATCATCCTGATCTATTTATATATACACTGATAGATTTAAGTTTGAACAAGGCATCTTGCGATCTTTTAACCATCCTATTTACAGATAAGATGCGCATATGTACCGGTACATACGCTTTGTGATCTTATCACATCGATAAAATCGGGACAAAGTCAACTACAAAATACATCCATAAAACTATCTCCAGAAAACTGCAACATTCTATACTATACTCTAAAATTTTCTATGAACTTTTACAACAATTTAAACATTGTAAACACCACGTCACTACAAAAATTTCTAGCTGTAACAAATATTTACAGTTAATCATTAGTTTGTCCTTTTAAAGAAAAGGTCATTCATTCACCATACCAACACGATCAAGAAGAACACAAGACACCTCTGTTAGGTGCCAAAACCATCTTTGGGGAGCTGCCTACGAGGTTATGGTGGCACGTTGAATAGTCTTATGGGGGCGTTTTTACTAACAATTGCTAATAAATATGGCCCGTTCTGTTCCCTTCCCATAAGCACACTACGTTAAGAAGTTACAATACTGTACAAGGGGGAAACTTGTTTGAATGTAGAGTAGCCCGATGGGCGATCAGTCATTGACATAGATTGTGTACCAATCTCCCTGCCCTAAAACAGGCAAAGAGATAAGCGAGATGGCAATTTCGTGATGCTTACAAAGACAACCCACACCAATAATAGCGCCAATGCCTTGGTAGGACGTCTGCCTTGCGGCCCTTGCTAATGAAATTCCGCCGTAATAATATCGTTGATCGCAAGACTGTGAATACGATAAGGTACTAGTATATAGCCAGTCCGCTTAAAAAACTTTTTGTAACCACTTGAACAATAAGATGTTTTCTATGTAACATCTTGGTGTCTACAACAGCACTTGAAGACAAGTTGCAGTTGCAGTGGAAACTTTTGGTAAACCGGCACATGGCTAACTCGCATGACCTTAGGGATAGGGATACCAACGCAGGTAATTAGGAATCTTTCAAAACAAGATTTACATTAGTATTCTTATGCTTCAAAGATGAACATTTTCTTGTCCACTGAAGACTATCGGAAGACCATTAACGCTGACGTATTTGGTCCTACTCCCCACCTATGGATATCACGTTGCATTTCGACAGCTTCGCATGTTGTAGGTGTCAAACGATACTTAAAAGTACGGCACCACCCAACCGTGCAGTAGATAAAGCGTCCCTTACACAATAATTCGAAACGAATTTGTCTCGCACGCACTGGTCCATTCAAGCTGCAATAACACAGTTTTCGGTTACACCCGCTATTTCATGCTCTGATGTTCGGGTAGACGCAACTTCGCATGTCGGACCCTAACATTTACAGCCGCTTTTAGAACACGGTCAGACTTCTAGATCTACATGTTTCTGGGAATGTTTATACTGAAAATAGTACAGTTAACTTACGAAGTCTTTTTAAACCGAAACGCACGGCAAAATACGTTCACCCGCATCTTATGCGAATGACTTCCGTAGCAACCCACAGTGCTATTGGGTTGCGGCTGAAACTGCCATTGACTGTAAATCTGCTTCTTACTTATTGGTAGTCCTTTGCCAGAAGCCTTTTTACTGGGTTAACACATAGGCAAACAGTCATGTTATGCCGTGAATACAGGATGTCCCAGCAACTCTTTAGCGCAAGCTCTGCATTTCTGATCTTTTTCAAAACAACGAAGCGCAACATCTTTAAGACCGGGATGTAACGAATTGGGGATCGGTGGTGGCTGAGTTGAACTGGCGATCTGAAAATGGAAAAACAGAGATTGGGCCAGTGATTATATTACAGTTATGAGAAGTCTTAAGAAGGAGGTTTTGATGGCTACACAAAGCAGAAAGGGATGAGCAATTTGACCTGTAGACGACACTTCTCAAGTACGTGCCATGCCCAAAGTCATGTTTGTTCTCACAACAACTGAGACTATCTCATGACAACATCTTATATTATTATGTCTTGAGTATACCACGGGTCCGTGTGTGGTTTCTGGAAGCAATTATTAGGCACCTTCGTATCAATCCTATATTTCCCTTACAAACTATAGGTATGTCGCAGGAATGTACCGTATTACCTCGCTTTCTTGCGCACCCACATATACGCGCATGAACTTATAAATGAGTCTGAAAAACATGCTTTCTAGGAGGGGGGGATGCACAGTAAGTGAATTTAAAAGCTGATAGGCTGACAGGACCTCACTGCCAAGGGCAACGACATCATGTCGAAAAGGCTAAAATCTTTATTGATGAGTATTTTGAACGAATGAGAAAAAAATAGAAACTTACTAACTTATATTATCTTCTGTAAAAGCCTCTATAAGCGCATGCGCTTATAAGTGAATTAATTTTTTCTGCTTTATTAGAAGCCACAAAAGCTCAATTTTTTTGCTTATAAACGCATGCGCTAGAAAGCGAGGTAATACGTTCAATACGAAAATGAGCACGAATACTTACTTCAAGATGATTGAAAGATGAGGTTAAAACAACTTCATTAAGTTGTACACCGACTGACTTCGGTTCGCTAGGGAGGTGAAATCTGCTCATTCAGATGCTACTATATTCCACAAGAGAAGTCCTATGAATTCTTACCTATTCTGAGTTTTCTGCTACATGTAACTTGCACGTAAAAAGCTGCACCACATGCACCCAGTTGTTACCACAAACTAAATACTAGGTTGTCAAAGATAATGCCAAGGATGCTCTAGGGCATTTTGCAGCAGGATGGACCCCCCCCCCCAAAAAAAAAGTTTACAAAATGAGTACAAACCCTTAAATCTCAGGAAGGAAAATCCTCAAAATACGGAAGAATTACCGTGCAGTAGATAAGAATATGGGAGTAATCAAGCTACATATCCACTGTTAAATACCACTTACCCTAAACATCAAAGCCAAATGATTTGACACTGCATCGGCATCCCAAGGTGGCCGTCCAGTGGCCATTTCAACGATAACGCAACCGATGCTCCATACATCACACTTTCGTCCGTAGCGTTCACCACGAAGAACCTTTAACAGAAAGCGGGCAATATTTCGTTACTAAAGAAACATAGGGTGGTGGTAACGATAACATCTTCGGCTACCTTAACTTGCCTCGGTAATCTGCAGTTGCCAATGCAATTAACAAGCTGGTTTTTACTTGCCTCCACAATGTTTTGCCGAGGCACTTTTTGTTAATATTATATAGCAAGTTCGAACAAAAATGGGCGAAAACGTTCACGGAAATGGAGCCGCACTTAACGGAGGTATAAATGGACCGAGAAACTGTGCAATCTAGCTTTTGATGTTTCATTTTAAGAAACGATTAACTCAATTGTTTCTCTGTGGCAGAAAAATTTGAATGAAAACTTCGTGTCGTGAACAAAATTATGTAGTTAAAGAGCTTCAAAAAAATCCCTGATGTTATTCCTTAAATTGCTTTTATTTGCGTTGGCGAATTCATGTCGAGAGCTGCCGGGGTAGAATTCATATGCCAAATGTCAAATTTTGCCGCAGTACCTTTAGTCATATTGCGAGGGCTGCGTCTTATATTAAAGACAACTTCTGGCAACAATCCGAGAATTCAAGACAGACTGGCTAAACTGTGTGCTAACTTGACCAATTCTCTGGGTTATTCCAATCTCACATCTGTCACTTTATACTTGAACCACGTCTAATACTGATTTGCTGTTCTCCAGAATGCCGATCTAAGACTCCCGTAGAAGACACAGCTTTACTATTAACGGTGTTGTAAGTAAACAAATAACAAAGTAGCACGAAAGGAGCACGATCGGTGGAGAAAGAGAACGGTGGACAAGAAGAGAGAGAGAAAAGAAAACAAAAAAAAGGGGGGAATGGTTTAAATAACATGTAATTGAACGAACTGTTCATACCCTTTGGCTAGAGGAAGCGACATTACATACCTCCGGTGCCATGAAAGCAATTGTTCCTAGCAGTTGCCCACTGAACTCATGGGTACCGGTTCCCTGTGATATAAGCCTTGCAGCCGTTCCGAAATCGCTCAACTTCACGATTTGCCCAGTGCTGTCCACTAATATATTGGCTCCTGAAACAGACAAGGTCGTTGACTATAGTTACGAGACAAAGATAAAATGACTAAAAAATTTCGACTGTGAGCACCACAAAGAGTGAAATAAATCACAAAAAGATTATAGCGTCTGCTTTAACCAGATACTATCGGTCATGATAATCTCCGTGACAACTCGAAAGGGCAGTCAGCTCTGACCACGAAGATAGTGTCTACTGAGCGTGTAGCCTTACAACTTCAAATAAAACTATCCATACGGTAAAGTGAGTAATAAATATTCGACATGGCTCTTCTTTAAAGAAACGACGACCGGCTAGGGTTACAGGCGAGAACATAAGTATGACTGCACAGACGCGCGTTTCAAAAGATAAGACAAAAAAGTAACCTCGTCGCAATGAAAAAACCACATAAGTAACGTTCCGGTTTGGAACAACGGAGGTACAGGATGCCATGAACAAAACTTGAAAAATATACACTAGAAAAATCTTGGAAAGTACATGACAGCGCAACAATTTATAAAACATCGGTCCAGATTTCTGTTCTATCTTAACATCGCAATGTACTTTCTATTTTCATACCCGTTTGTTCTTCCGTCTGTCTGCCAACCTATCTAAACTTCTCACAGACTTCTTATTTTGAAACAAGTGAATCTACTACGACAAGAAGATTCCTTGAAGTTTCCGCGACCTTAGTATAGGCCAACCTAAAGGACGTGAATCAAAGTCCTTCCCTCCCCCTGCCACTAAACAGGTAATTCCATATCTTAATGCTGGATGCTAGAAAGCATTGGCATAAACATATTAGTCTTTGGGGTGACACAACTTCGATTTCATTATCTCAAAGTAGTACGTGCATCCAGAATACGAATCCCATTGTCTCATTTACCTTCGTATAGCAGAACGTAATCCCCCTCTTGGCAAAACCCTACTCTAAAGTCCTAGATTGCATAAATTAAGACAAACATCACCCACCTTTTATATCCCGATGTAGAGTCTGATTTGCATGAAGATATGCCACACCACTTAGAATTTGAAACGTGTATTTTGTGATCACAGAGTTTTCGAAGGCACCGTAGCTGGTGAGTAACCTTGCAATCGATCCTCCTGCAGAAGTTAATGAGAAGGTAACGTGTTATACGAAGGAAAATGTCAAGGGTTGGTCTGTTCATTGTGAACTGGGCACTTCACTTACTGTCACTTAAAAACGTTATAATGACCACAATGCTAATGATAACAATGCCGATTACGTACAAAAATGGGAATTTCTTAAGTAATTCATCAATGTATTGCATATTTCAATATAATAATGAGTAGTATTTTAGTGGTCTGTATTAACTAGATAATTAATCGGATGCAGAAAAAGTATTGTTTAAACGTACTTCATCTTTTACCATCATCGATATCTCGGATACTTCATTCATCCAAGAGACAACACAATCCCATCCATAGATTCTTATGATGACTCGACTGAAACACCTTCATTCTGACGAAAAGAAGTTTACATGTGTGCCTGCGTTTTGTTTGACCTTAAAAATGCTTTGGGCCTGAATTTGGGACGTGGACAGCCACAGTTGTGACTATGACGATGGCCTTCTGGGCCTATGGATTGTAAATTACGCAACCCGGTACACAAGCCATACCTTACACTCCCTTGAAAAGATTATTATCCATACATATCTCATTTGCTCTTAAGGCCACCATGACTTGTCGATCCATTAATGATCTGCCAATTGACCGTGGCTTGATCCACTGCGGCACCACCAGTTACCCCTACCAACTGTTACATTACCTTCTATACCAATGGCATCCCTGGGCTAATTCACTGTCATATCTGCTATGCGATGTATGAAAAGTAGTCCTGGTTGACAAAAACCCCTGCCACCTACTGACCCATCGACTGTTCTTTCTAGTCATCCCCTTTTTGCATCATAGACTAAGCAAATGCCTACTTGGGTTACTGAATTCACAACCTAGGTATTTCAATGGTCACCCGTTTGATAAGTTACTCACCTCAGTTAACCAGTAAATTATCACTGTCATAACATAACAGTAAAGTACCTTCAAGTGGAAGTCACAACTTGAAGCGTGGAGAAGCACAGAACATCAATTTACGGGGTTCAAGTTTAACGTACCTGGCATGTATTCCATAAATATATTGAAGTGTCCTGCATGTTGGGTAGCACCCAGAAAACGTACTACGTTCGTATGTTTTAGTCGATGAAGTAAAGAGATCTCCTCATATACAACGTTGCGTACTCTGTCTTGCTCTGATTCACTATTTCGACAGAAAGAAACCTAGAATAAAAAGAAGCAATGTGTTACATCAAACGATAATCAGGATTCACTTTTGCAGGATATACCTTATGTTTGGTCTACAAGAGCCTACTGAAACAATAATCTGACCCGCCTTACCAATACGGTTCTTTCAGGCTAGAAGCGTCCTCGTTTTCACTCTGTTTGATAGAGAGGCTACAAACGAATGGTAAGCTTGCTTTCTTCAGTCAGTTCCTCTGGTTCATTAGAGAAAGTCAGCGAGCCTTATGCTCATTCAAATAATTGTATGAGTTTTGATTTCGGATATCCCGAGTACGAAATTCCACGTTCTCTAAAAAGCTATGAAGTTCGTCAACAGTAAATGAGGAGAAGTTAACTGTATTAGCCATGGTCGATGCTTATCTAAACTTTTAGCCCTGCCGTTGAAACTTCAGATGGCGAATTTTTGCGTGGTTGCAGCCAGATCGAGATTAAAATCGCTAACCTGGGCCGCATTGAAAATACAAATTCAGCTAAATTGCCCACGGAGGAATGTGACTGCAAGATCTTAATAAGTTGGTTCACAGTGGATCATTGAAATAAAACGTGAGGACACCACTTCTACATACATCAACAACTATAGCACGCATCCTCTACAGTTACTAAACTGAAAGGAAGTGTAAATATATGACTTACAAATTTCACAGGGAGACGAAAGGGAAAGCCCCCATCCTGCTGGGAAGACGCCGTTTTAGAGCACCCAGCATTCTACGACCTATTCAATGATTCTCTTTCATCATCTGCTTTGTCAGCCATTTCGGATTTAGGTCCTACAAAGGACATAATACTGTACGCATTTATGATAAGCACACCATGACTAATCAAGATTTGAGACTGAATTTCAATAGTGAACCTCTTCCTCTAAATCAAATAATTAAAAATTAATCAATCAAAGAAAAGACCTAAGGTCATTCATGAATAGAATTTAAGTAGATTTAAAATCTGATCCCATCGCATTTAGATCTAAAGATGGTAAAGATGCAAAGAATGTACAAAGGTTATG
>JAAAKL020010785.1:0-14114 GCA_010016065.2 Carybdea cf. marsupialis auct. non (Linnaeus, 1758) | reverse complement strand
GTTGAACACAACTTTCATGTTTTGTACTATTGATTGGCTCTTCTTCTTCGTTTCGTTTTTCAGCATGTTATCCTCCGGAACAATTCAAGTTTCCTTGCTTCTTATACTATTTGGCTGTGTTCATGGCATCCTAGGTATGTATTTATTGCTTAATGTTATTTTTTTATGTTTGAATTATTTAATTAAGAGAGAATTAAATTTTAAATAGACATAGTGAAACAGGACATGGAAGCTTTATTACTTACTTCGATTGCTGTCAACTCCAGAAGATCAGGGTATATTGTAACTTTCACATCCAGTTGACAAGTCGCAAAGTGGCACGGCTCTTAAAAACGATCCAAGCAAACACAGTGCCGTCAAAACAGTAGGGGCCGGTTGGCTTCTACTGGATGTATTTTGTTCATTTAGACAATGGGGTGTCCCACCCACTTGTAGAAGCGTTGCTTTGATCCTGACACACATTAAATGTTCTGCGGAGAGTTCTTTTCCTCTACATAGAAGACGCATGACATGCAGTTGCACTTAATCAAATCAGACCACAATAGAATTTCAACGATTGGAATGATTGTCTACGTACTTTCCGGCAAGATTCGTTCAAGTGTACACACTATAGACACTAAGAATTCCCTTTTGAGAATAGTTATCTCGCAAACATTAAAATTCACAATTGAATCATAAGTTCAAAAATCATCAGACACATAATATGAATATATAAAAATTGTAAGTTTAATTGGATTGATTTGTTGATAACTAAGTTTGGACGCAATGATCCATGTCCGTTCTGGAAATCGACACTCGTCATTAGGAAGAGCGCACGATAACATGTCCTAGAATCACTGATCTACAGAAAATACTGGATGGAGCGTCTTCTGTCTCAAAGCGAGATCAATGGACGACATTTGAGTCCCTATCAAACAAAGATTATAAACAATGTTACGTAACATGACGGACCTTCCCTCGCTAATTTAAGCTCCGGGGGCTAGTATTCGTGACCTTCAGCTCAATCTGGTCTTTTTGGAGATCAGAGCCTAAAACCCATTCTGAGCAGCTAAGGAAAATGGCATAACTGAGTATCTGATTGCTGATAAATGTATAAAATCTCTCTTCCTGTATCCTCGTTCCTATAATGATAACTACTAACTACAGCATCAGCTTTCCGTTTTCACTGACCATTTACTGCACAGAGAGCAAAACAATGCAGTAGCAAACCTTAAATTAACGCAATTGAGATTACAGTATCTAGAAAGCCTACGTTCGCTTCAAAATATGACATCAGCAGACATTAGCAAAATTGACAAATAAATAAATAAAAGCCCTTTCATATCCTTTTCTTGTTCAAACTTATTTAAGAGAGTTTGTAATCGTATTTTCATGTTTCTCCAAGGCCCTCATTTTCCTCTGAAATTTTACTTTCCGGGATCTACAACTACTGGACCTTTGAGGTCTACCCTCCCTCCACAAACGACAAGAGCGAATGACTGTTGTTTCATGTCTGGTGTCTGGATCAGCGAACGAGGATCAAAACTTTACTTGTACCAATTCGAGGATGGTACACTGAAAGGCGATTTTTTACCAAGCGAAGCATTGATGAGCAATTTGTCAAGCCAGTATTTTCCTATCAATGGGCAACTTGCAGATAGATATGCACCAACAACATTTGGAATGGTTTCCAACTTCTATAAAGTAAGTTACAACTTCTACTGTTAACTCCGTATTTAGTGTTGCAACTGTAATGAGCCATGGATTTTAATATATTGATATTGGCGATGCAATGCTGTGCGATGTAATGCCATGCAATGCAATTCCATACAATACAATGCCGTGCGACGCGATGGCATGCGATGCAATGCCATGCGATTCAATGCCGTGCGATGAAATGCCGTGCCATGCAATTCTGTACGATGCAATGTCACACGACGCAATGCCATGTGATGCAATGCCGTGCGATGCAATGCCGTGGGATGCAATGCCGTGCGATGCAATGTCATGCGGTGCAATGCCGTGCGATGCAATGCCGTGTGATGCAATGCCATGCGATGCAATGCTGTGAGATGCAATGTCGTGCGATGCAATGTCGTGCGATGCAATAACATGGGATGCAATGCCATAGGATGCAACACCATGGGATGCAATACCGTGCGATGCATGGTCGTGTGATGCAATGCCATTCAATGCGATGTAATGTTCTTCTTGTGACCTACTTCAATGCTAAAGATTGTGGACATCGTACTTTGTTGAGGTCTTGAGGTTTCTCGACTCGAAAGCTAGGCGGACTTCTTCCAATACTTTGCCTTCTTTGGTATTTTGGTATTTGGTACGCCACTCGTTTTTGGTCCTCAGAAACCTTGTACTGGGTCTGGTGAGGGTCCTCTCCTACGTAGTCCTTGAATCTTTTCTTGGGCGGCCTCTGTACCTTGTTTCCTTTGCAACCTTATTGAACACTATCTGTATTTGGAAGTGTTTATTGCCAATTCTACAAACCTGGTCAGTGCAAACCGTGTGATGTTATCATGGCACATATAAAGACGTGATGATACGTTGTGATGCGAGATGATAAATGAAATATAAATGAAAAGATTTGATGGATTAATGTCATACGGAAGAATATTTCCTAGGGGCTGATTGGTTACATTGTCTGACATTGGTCTCTTCGGTTAACTGCCTTGAGACTTGGTTGCAACAGTATGGGTTAAAACAGAAATCTTGAGACTTAAGGCATGTCAAAACTTTTTCTGAATTTAATGCAGAGGACTCATAGTGAGTCCTTAAAGATAAAACGAGATATGTGTCTGGGTTGGAATCTTGGAGCAAAATTGGATTAACAAATTGTTGTCTAAAAGGCGACTGATTTCGGTAAGATATGAGATTAATCATCTGTCTGTGGGAGCAAATTGCAAAAAGAGATACAACTTACAACAATTATTTTTACAAAAATAATAATACACAGGCTTGCAGATGTTTTAGTACTTTGTCGTGCTTTAGGTTGCAGCTATGTGTCACAGTCAAATGTCGACATTATTGTGGCGAAAAGTGAAGATAGCGCTTTCAGTGTCAAAGACTGGTATGTTTCTATCAATAAAATAAAAACATGGTTTAAATCCTGAGTGACACTTTCTTCAAGCTTTTCTGAAAGTTTGTCTAAATGCACAACTTTTTGAATTTAAAAATGGGAGCCTGTGTCCATAGACCTATTAATTAGGTTGGTTCTACGTTTGGATGGAGGGGGTGAATCGATACTGATGCAGAGCATGCGATGATATCATCTTAAAATAAGAGAAAGGCCAGTATTATGACACAGGATGAATGGGGTAATAAACGGCATGTGAAATTTAAGTTTACATAAATCGTAACTTAACTTATTGAGGTGTCATTTTGTTTTCATTCCGTGTTTGAGAAGAGTTATGAATTAACATATTGGAGGTTGATAATGGCTTGTGATGAGTTGATCACAACATAGTTATCATTCTTCCATTATGCAAAATAGTTAGAATAGCGGTGTTATTGATATTCTTGTTGTCTTCTTTGAAATGTAGTACATGACGATGGCCTGGTCTGGCCAATATCAAGTTTTTAAGGGCCGTGATATGCTATTAGCCACTTGGATTTTGACTAAACGCACTCGAGGATGGGAAGAGCACTGGGGAGCAACTCAGGTCGCTCAGGCGCGCTTCGCAAGGAAATCCTCGACAAGTAGTGCACGCCATTGCCATTGCTACAAGAAAAATAAGGAATGGAGGAAAACCTACGAGAATTAAAGAGCACAGTCTGCAAGGAGGACGTTTGTAGTTAACGTTTGTACATTAAAGACAAAGTAGAGGAAAAGGGATTATCATGCAAACTTTGTGTGCAGGCGTAATATTTTTGTAAATGTAACCAAGGATTAAAAGTCTCTCATTCCGCATCATCTTTCATTTCTCTGCAAATGTAAACGGGTTTTACATCGAAGTTTGGGTGGTGTTTACGTTTGGTATCACTGTTAATTCTTCAATAAGTTAAAGTCTACTCTTCAGAAATGAGGTCTTAGAATAGGTAAAGGTTACTCAATCTTATTATCAGACTCAGAGTCTTTTTTGAGCTTTCTGTCTTAAAACTGCGTAAGTACAAAAACATTCAAATTCTTCTAGTGATGGCGTGGTTTGTGATTATGGGGATATTAAAAACCACTCATTTAAATATAGTTAAATGTAAAAGTACTAGAAGAGTATCCCATTACTCCTTCCCAACTTAAGATAAATGTCATAACTATGTAGGTTATCTTCGTGTAGGTACGAAATATCGAAGTAAATAAGTATGATGAATCAACTCCTACGTGTTTATATTGAATTAAATATGTCCCTATTATTTATTATTATTATTGTTTAGATTAGATTAGATATAAATTAGATAAAGTAGTACATAATGTTGAGTTTGAAAGTGCCTAATATCTCTGGATGTCCGTCAGTAAGCTCTGACTGTAAATCTTTAATTCAATTAGGTGACAAGCTCATGTCGGTGCTTTCACACGTGTCCATAGAAAGAGGGACCTCATAAAATTAGTTCCGTAAGCTACCACGAAGCTGCAGCAACGTTCGATGTCAGCGATGGAGTCACGGGGGCTTAGTGTAGTCATCTCTTAAATTCAGACTAATCCCAAATGACAGAGAATTACAGAGAATTGTCTGTCCCTTTATCCCCTCTGAAAGATTTTATACATCAAAAGGGTTCTTTTTTAGATCTGAGCAGTGAATCATCCTGAACAAGGGAGTCCTACTCTAGGGATCCCAGATCCTTACCACACACAACTACGCAAACTCATCTAAATTGACAACCGCTCATATCAAGGTCAGAATAGAATGTTGGTTTTGTTTGTAAGCTGATGCATTTATAGTATCAGGTTCCTTTTAACATTAATTTTTTTTTTTTAATGCCCTTTGATGAAATTGCTTCATGATCTTCATGAAAACAGGCAGTTTTGTATAAGGTCTTTCCCAACCTCTTAACTAACATCTAGCAGAGGTGTATTCTCTAGCTGGGCTAGGCGTGCGCCGCACGCTCATAAAAATAGATCCAAAAATAATTTTACGTTATTTAATTATTTGCTAGTCTCTTCAATACATCAAATTTAAGTTTAGTATAATGTGAGTCAAGTTGCTTTTCTCCGCATTAGGTAAATATGGTAAATTCTTTTCAAACCCAAAGGCCACGCAATGTCCTAATCTCACTGTTCTGTCTCAAGTTTGCTTTTCAACACGCCAAGTTGCTCTTCTATGCTGAAGTCTCTGTACAGCTTCTGTTGAGGCAAGGCGTGTTACGACGCTCAACGTTGTTATAAACAAAAGAACCACAGGGAGGCAGTGCGACTTAGCTACAGATATCTGTAGTAAGAAAGGTCCCAAGGCGTGCTATCGAAAAATAGCACGCATTTGCTGAAAATTAAAATCGAATTACTCGACTCAGAAGGGGAAATATTGCATTGCTTAAGGGTGGGGCATCCGTTTATGATGATCTTATTTCTAAGTTTATTAGAAAGATAGAAGGATAGATTGCAGTGGAGATACTCTTTCAAAGACAAAACAGTACTTTTATAGATGTACCTGGCATGATACAGGAATTGTGGCAAAACTATTTTTGTAGCACGCCTGGTCCAAAGTGATACCCTACGCCACTGACATGTACCAGCTAAAGGCCAGTCATTTGAGAGATCACATTCCTCTAGAGAGGTTATGCAATACATTGTAAGCTAACAGGGAACATCGCTAATGCATGACTCTCTTACATTGACACGTTATTGGTTTCGTCTTTGAGCTACGCTGTGGATGTCAATAGGACAAGGTCTTTCAGTGATCTACTATGAGATCATGTGGCCCTGAAAAATGAGAGGCGGAATTGTTTATAGGTTTCCAACATCAGTAACGGAGCCATAGATATTTGGAGAGTACACTTCATACGAAGGTCTATTTGAAAATCGTTCAGAATTCTCGTCGAAGTCTGTAACTTTTAAAGCAACTTCTTTCTCTATCAGATTATGGATACTATTCAGAGACTGCAAGTGTGAAGAGGTCATTACGTCATAGCGTTGTATCATGTACACTCAAAATGAAGAAAAGCTAAAGAGTAAAATCTATTTACCTTATATTTCTGTGTAATCGTGATGGACGCAAAAACTACAAGACCAATTTTGATGAAACTTTGCATGGACACTCTTCTTGACCAGGAGCAGATTATTAGCGGGTTTGCAGCCTCAGAGTGCATTGTAAAAGTGCATTTTAAGGAGGAAAGAAGTCTCCAATCAATAAATTTTACTTCATTGACCCCCTCAGTACCCTCCAAATGTCGGGTGACCTTAGAAGTGACCTACGACTTTCAATAAGCTAGATAGAGCATTGGCCTCAATCAGCCTCAGCATTTCATATTGATGCTCACCAGCCGAGTCCTTCGACAAAGAACTCAAGCATATCTATCCGTATCTCATTAAAAGCTTCAAGTTCATTGAAAAGGGTAGAGCAATCTCTGTATGCTGTCTTTTGTCGCCACAGCACTCCTACACTTAGAGACAACAATATTTGTAGGCTTAAGCTTCCCGGGCAACGTCGGGCACATTCAGCGACAGCATTCAGCGACAACAAATGAGATATGAAGAGCATATGCTGATATGTGCAATTGCGTTTCCTTCAACTGTTAGCAGATAATAAAATCAGTATGTGTAGGTTATTTTGTGTAGAATTATTGTTTTCATAAAATTGGCCAACAAGATTAATCTCTTTGCATCTCCACTAGGCCGCACAACTCCTTAGCTGACCGTCTTTTAGTCCAGGGGCGAATTCAGGAACTGAAATCCATGACGAGGGGCCTATGCTTCCTTGACAACGTCCTCCTAATCCCTTTCATAGCGTGCTCTTGCAAAGCTTTTCTTTAACATGACATAAAAACTCCGGAACCAACTTCCGGAATGAATTGTTTGTAAATGCTAAACTTTAAATAATTGTTGAAGAAAATACGTCATTTAGATTACCTCCCCCCGGAGGGGCTATGTGATATCAGCAAATCTCTCGAGGGCTAAGCTCCCATTTTCTCCTCACCTAAGAGGCAGAAGTCATAGAGCATTTTTTCTGTTGTCCATGGACAAAGTTCATATGATTACACGAGGATAAAAAGTCGTACGTACATTCCAAAGGCTGCACTTAGTATACAAATCTTCTAGTATATATTTTAACCTGGAGATCGTCCTGACTGAAAATGACTTTGTATATGCAGGCAAGTTCATTATTACTACAATCACATCGTGTATGATCAACATGCAGCTAAACTACCTTTACTCTCGAAGTATCTCTCGAAACGTAGCTCAAAAAAGACTACAACTGACTACATGATAAAAATGTACCATCTATGTCTGTACTATTTACAGTGCTGTACAATAGTGACAAGGACCGTTTTAATATCATAGGTCAAGATTCCAGTTTTCATGTTCTAGATAACATTGTAGTTTAAGCTGTTTGATGATATTGATGAAGAGTATTTCGAATGGTGTGATAGAAAATGTGCAGTAGGAAGCGAGAAACCGATAAGAAATCATTGGAAATTTTGTGAGGAAAATCCCACGTTCTTGTTCCCTTTGCTCTCGATCCTTGGTATCGTCTGAGAAATTGACTATCGCTATATATCATGTTAATGCCACAATATTTTGATTCTGCCTCAGAAGATTTATCATACATCCACTTCCCTACAATGTCCGTTTTGAAATACATGTCTGCTTCATTTCTGACAAGACGACAAATCTATGTTAGGTAATTGACCAACTTCATTGTAACAGTGTACTGAGGTAGCAATCGATCATTTAATTCTCCACAGTCTCACTCCAGAAGAGAGGCAATGGCATCACTTACAGGCACCTATCCATGGGTATGAACGTGCGGGGATTCCATGCTATACTACCACTCTACTCCACAGTGAGAGTCTGATGACATTAATTAGAGAAGAAAACATAGTTCTCAGCAAAAGTATGCAAGTGAATTTACAGACGAAAGACATCATGTATTTTTCCATTAAATTTGTTACAACTATTTATTGCCTAAATAATCATCACCCCAAAGTTATAGGTAATCACTATATAGAGAAATATATACCTAGTTTATGCACCCTCAAATAAATTAAAGATTAAGTCTGGCTTCAACTAATAAACTGTTTCTTTTATACAATAATAAGTATTATTATTACATACGTACATGTAGTTAAAGATAATTACAACTTTACTGATGCGACTTCATTTGCGAATCTTGTCTGGACGCTCAGTTCACTTTGTGTCCTTGATAGTATCAAGAGTTTTCGTCCTATAACATGAAAGTTGTCTTTCCATCCATGGCTGATATGTCTTTTAACAAGTTTATGATTAACGGTTCCGAACACATTATTTCTACCTTGTGTCGTGTACAGATTAGACATGGAATAAGGAGATTTTCAAATCTTATATGCTCTGTCTTTACTTGAATGCTGTTGTTGGGCAGTGGAGGCTGTGGAGGGATATCTCATCTGTGCTAGCCTACATTTAAAATATTGGAAGGGTATAGGTAATTCATTTGCATAATGCAAAATTTTACACATAAGTCCCTGCAACAAAACTTGGCATATAAGAAGCATAGAGCTTAAGCCCAGCGATCATATTAGAGAGTTGTCCAAAGTAGATCTAGATGATAATGTGAAATCAAGTGGGAGGGGTTTATCGGAGCGGATAGTTAATGCAATTGTAGTTTCTCCTCTATCCACTGAATCCTTAATTGAATTATGACTAGATCTATCAATACAAAATTTTTCTTTATCATTATATTTCCAAAAGATAGCCCTTGCAAATGCAAAAACTCCGAAAACAGAAAATCTACATCAGTTCGCCAAAATAATTGATATCGAATGCCATTGTATTGAAAGCATGCCGTGAAGCTCCGAGTGAATGTAACACTAAGATTATTGACTGCTGAAGTAATCAATCCCAGTCACATCATTTAGACACTTCAATATGACAATTAATGCCAAACGAAAGAATATCTTCAAGACGTAGAGACAAACTGAATCTTGACTCCCCCTCTCTACTGTACCCCATTATAGGTTCTTGAATATTGGATTATCATTTACAAATTACAATGACACAGCATGACTTACTTTCCAGATTTTTGGAGAGTCGTTTCCACTTAACGATCCATCTAAATGAAAAGAGAAACTAGAGACGTAAGAAGGCGTACGTAGACGTAAAACATTTACCAATAAATCAGCAATCGTTTTAGAATTTAACCCTTCCTAGAAAACGTTCTACTAGGAAATTTGCCCTCCCAGGAATACTTCCATCCTTCAAATTTGAAAACACTAATACAGTAGTGTTTTCATACGCTGCTGCACTGACCATCCCATCAATCATCAATTCACCGATATTTGCATCGTTTCTGTCACAACATGGAACAGCAAGATGAACTGGTTGTCATAGAATTAAAATTGCTTGCAGCGTTTGGCGATGGATTATCATCTCGTCGTATTAGACTATTCTGAAAAGAAATATGCACTCACATTTCAGATAACATCCTGCTGCTTTCCAAAGAAACTATTTTTGTTAATTTGAAAGTTTTAACGGCAACATCTTGTGAATCAAGACAAATTTGAGCAGACAGGTGTCATCTCATCATCATTTACTTGACTTTGCTCCAATGACTTAACGTTTTCCCTCCATTCCATACCTGATCTTGCTTTCTCTTACGGTGTTTTCAATTTTCAATCCAAGGGCACTTCATTTTTGTGTATCGTCAAATCGCAGCTTGTGAGACCTTCCCCTCAGCTGTACACCTTTAGCCATTCCTATTATAGATAATTTCGTGCTTTGAACTGTCCCCATGTTATGTCCATAAAATTTTTTCCTATCGTTTCGGTGAATTTTCCTGGCTCTTTCTGCACAGACTATTTTACGTTGTCTCAGAAAAATTCTTTTGTTTTCGTTTCTATCCACGACATATTTACGACTTGCCTACGTGACTTTGTCTCAAATGTAGCAAGTTTCTTCTCTGTTTTTTCGCATACCGTCCAGCCTTTCCAACTAAGGGTTTTCTGAGTTTAACTTTGTTTGTTAATACAATTGCTTAATTTTTCCATATCTGATGTTATTGCAATTATTATCAGAAATTTTGTTGTGCTAAAAATGGATCCTACGTACTTAAAGCTATTCACTTCTTCAAAGACACCCCATCTATCTCTTCTCATACTAGTTAAAGAAGCTTACTGCCATTTTTAAATAAAGGCAAAAACATACATTCGTCGTTTATTGAACACATGCCCTAATTTAACATAAAGCTATAAATGAGAAAATAGAAGAGCCAAATTTGTCCCTTAATGTAGGATTATGTTTACAAGACTCAAGGAAGGAATGAGATCTTTACCCACACAAACCCATTGGTTTGAACTTTGACTGCTTACAACAATTTACAGAACTGGAGAAACGAGTACCGATCTCTGAGAAGGTAAAAGAATTTGCCTTCGCTCCCCATTCTTTCAACTCATTGAAAGGAAATAAACACTCGATCTTCAAGAGATGAGAAGGTATTTCCACCCCATGGGGCCGCTCTTCATAGTAAGTAGTATAAACAATGATTCTTAACATATCCAATATCAATAAAATTAGATAATTTTTCTACCTTGAAATAAACGAGTACTCTTTTAATACTGTCTCTTTAATTCTATTTTTAAAGAGAGCTGCTGACATTTTTGCTTCTAATTTTCTCTTTTCAATAAAAGAATTGTACGTAGTTTAAAGTAAACGTCTAAGTCGATCAGGCACGAACAAATAAAGTTGCAAAAGAAAGAAATGAATATGGTCCACGATGGATTTGAATCTGCATCAAGTTTGAAGAAGTGAAAACGTGAAAATATCACAACCGATATCCCTACTATTTTTATAACATCTCAATCAAACTTGATACTTTCAAATCCTCTCTTCTCGATGACATATTTATATATGTATTTCAAGATTTACATGTAAGAGACTTTTGGTACGAAAATCGTTGAAAGTTTAAGAAGGGAAGACATAGTAGGGTTACAGTACATGTAAAGTACAGTTTTTTCCAGTTTTCATTTATTTAAAACGTAATAGGACAAGCTATAATGTTTCAATAAAAAGATTGGAATAAAGAACAAAATTTCATAATATTGAGAGAGTTGACTTTATTTAGAAACCAACGTTCGACCTGCCTAATAACGCATATGATGAGGTGGGCAAAAGCTAACCAAGTCCTAAAATTTTACTCTCACTTATAGATATGTGAGGTATTTTCAAATTTTTAGCCAAAAGTTCTGCACCTCACGCGGGGATACTAAATGTCCTTTATCTGTGGTATATATGTCTTTGTAAGCGACATCACAGTTGCACCTTTGACTCACATTAGAAAACTTCATCGATTGCACCCATATATCATTCAGTCTCCTACAGCTACATTAATTATAATGCGAGTTACACGCGATAAGATTATTGTAATTCTATACTCTTTGGATTGCCAGAGAAAACCAGAGAATATGACGTAAATGAACACAGCATCCTGCTGCTTATCGTCTTGCATCTGTTCAACCGTTTGGCCACACTACTGCTATTTTTCATGAACTTCACTGGGTAGCAATCAAACATAGGATAGTTTCAGTTTCTAAGTATTAGGTACCAAGCCTGATATGATCTGGATTCGTGTTTACTTAAGGTGCCTAATATGTAACCCAAGACTACAAGGACTGTTATGTACCAAAACAAACAAAGTGTATTCGTACCTACGTGCAACACCAAAAGTTACGGCTGACGATTTTTAGATTAGCGTCTGCCATTTTATGGAACTTCATGTACACAGGACTGCGGTCACAAAGTGATTCCCGGAAGTTCAAAAGGGCACTAAAAAATTGCCTTTTTAAGAAAGTGTTTTATTGAGTGAGACTCCTGTATGTTTTTTCCATCTTGCATTTTATGTATTTTATTGGACGTTGGTAGCTACCTAGAAGATATAAGGTGCTCCTTAGCAAAGTAGATAAGAGCAACCTAAAAATTTGTATGTCATCTTTATTTTAAATCGCAATCTATTTTTATAAACATATATTAAATAGATAGAGACAAAAACTCGTAAATACCAGGCATGTTAGACTGCGCATTATACAACTTTTCTAGTTCACAAAAAAGGTAACAACAACCAAATATCCTCTTTGAAATAAACAAAAGCGAAACAACAAAACAACCCAAAAACCATACGTATTCGAAATCATAATAATGATAATACTACGAAATAATGAAAATAATAATAATATTGCTACAACAGGTTCCTACTTTAAGAATATTCTATAAATAGCAAATCAATGATCTTCGATGATGCAGTTTTAATTGTAAGATATATTTTGGAGACAGATGTATTCTGACCTAGCCCCGCTTGTAATATATAATTTATGATAAATCAGGCAAAGAACCTCAAGTGTTGCGTCATAAAAATTGGTGTCATATTGTCTTTTAAGGGTTATTTGCTATTTCACTAACGAGTCAAGCGGATGTGAGACTGTATTTATGGTGAGCTCGTGATGATTAAATTACTTGAGGGACTACTGCCGACAGTTCGTATTAAGTCACGCCTAACAGCAGAAGTGGCTGCCCATATTGTAAATGCTAGAGCAAAAGTTTTGCAATTTTGCCGGTAACAAATGACTATTTGTCGAAAAGGGTACATACATGTAGATTTCTAACGTAGTGTTTTACTCTGAAGTAATCGTTTTCAGACACATATTATATTATATCTGCTGAAATAAAAGAGCAAAATTTAAACTGTTAGGTAGAGGGAGGAAATTTTCAATTTCAATAGACTCGTTAGGTGCCGTTGCCGTTAGAGTAGTAACGCCGCAAGTGACAGCACCCCTACACTTCATTTTTATGCAAAGAATACCGAGCATTTTTAGGAGAGGTTGATGAATAGCTAGCCCTTAATATAATCCAAGTCTCCCTTGTGGGCTTTTACACTCGTACCGGTGGGCTTACACGGTACCTGGGCCCTCGCACTTCTATCTGAAGTTTATACTTGTCTATGTTTAATTTGCCTCTCTTTCATCCAAACTTTATTTCTCCTCTCATCTCCGTTCTTGTACAACTCATCTTATCTGTTGACAAGAACACCGTTATTTCATGCATTGCTTGGTAATAGCGCGATCATATGCATCAGTAAGATTTTGACGCTTAGGAGGTAAAATTGATGGTCGTTAAGTAGTTCTTACAAAATGATCTTATAAACCTTTTGCTAGATATGAAAGATTTACTATCAAGGTTCGTCATTAGGGTGACTATTTCTTGCAGGTAAGTAATCTACTCAAGTGTTATTTAACAGTTTCCAAAGAAAGGATGCCCTTGATTTCATTGCCGATCCAAAAGGGATCATTTAGGAGTACGCAAATGCTTCCAAAGCTTTTTTAACTACTACAACGCATTTGTTGATATAAATCGGGAAATGATTTGGTGCAAGATACATGTTGTAGGAGCACAGGATCATTTGGTACAGCTGCTAAGTTTTCTATACAGTGATCAGATTGAGGGATAAGGTGAGAGCAAGTGATGGCAAGGTTGAAGAATTCCTCATTCACAGATACATGATGCCAAAGATGCATTATCCCGATATTGCTATTTAATAGCTACGCAAGGATAATAATGTGGGACGCCACGAGTCATTGGGAAATAGATTTGAGAATCAGCGGATGACTTGTATTGAACATTTGATCTGTTGATTACAACGCCCGTTTGGCAAAATCTGCCTCTTTCTGATGCAAGAGCTACTGATACCCAAGCTTAAGAACAAAATCTTGATTGTCTCTGAACATAAAGAAAACAAGAGTCAAGTGTATCAGATATGTTAGAGAAATTAAACAGGGAAAATAGAGATGAAGATCATTGTAGCTATTCTTGGAAGCCATGGCGAGCAATAACTGAAGCTGTGTGCATGAGGTAAACGGATGCATAGCTATGAGGAAGATTATAATCACTTATATATCCATGAAAGAGACCGCTGGTCCGGCGTACACTCTCTCGGGGGCCTAGCCATTCTCCACTCAGTCTGAAACTATCTACTTGCAATGTAAGTATGCTCTAGAAATTGTAAATTTAT
>JAAAKL020010784.1:0-14115 GCA_010016065.2 Carybdea cf. marsupialis auct. non (Linnaeus, 1758) | reverse complement strand
TATTGAAATTCATAGTCATAGTAACAACTGTATGGTCTGATCGTCAAAGAGGAGGTAAGCACTTGACAGAACAGATTTCAGGATAAGAAGTTAGAAAAAGGTCGAGAAGATGAGGATCCTGATCATCTCGCAGTTCCTTAAAATATATATGTGTCATAGCAGTCAATATGCAGAATACAGAGATTGGAATTACATGCGATTTGCAGACATATCAAGCGACAGTTTTCTCTGTCGACACATATGTTGTCATATTTATTTGATGCTGTAATTTTTATGTAAGATTGTAAAAACTCACGAAGGAATTAATATTCATGCAAATGTTAAACAATAGACTAAGTACTTACGTGAATAGGTATTAAAATGAAAGGGCTATTTAAAAGGGGGGGGGGGGGGAATACGACGGGATAGTGGGAATATCAGATAAAAAATAAGTTTCTATCTAAATGATTTCTAAAAGCAATAAAGTGTATTATAAAGATATATATTTTTAAAGCAAATGTTGAAATTAAGAAAATGAATGATTAGATAAACGAATAAGTGGTTGTGGTTAATATGTGTTCAGCGTTAAAATCTTTAAAATATTCTTAATGTACAGTTAAAAACTTCATCTTTCCTATTTATTGTGGGTGTCTCTGTTTTTGTCAGGAGTGCTTCAGTAATTTGTAGTTCGACAGTATTCAAGGATCGAAAGCGAAGTGTCATATGGTTTTCGATATTTATTTGTTTGCTGTGTTCTTTGTATTATAAAATTTAGGATTTTTTCCTCCTTCTCAGTTTAAGATGACTATTGCCTTTGAAAGTATAGTGTGACTTTCGGCTTGTTGACCGTTTTCTCCTTCGGCTTGTTGACCGTTTTCTCCTTCGGCTTGTTGACCGTTTTCTCCTTCGGTTTGTTGACCGTTTTCTCCGTCGACTTGTTGACCGTTTTCTCGTTCGGCTTGTTGACAGTTTTCTCATTCGGCTTGTTGACCGTTTTCTCGTTCGGCTTGTTGACCGTTTTCTCCGTCGACTTGTTGACCGTTTTCTCCTTCGACTTGCTGACCGTTGTCTCCTTCGACTTGTTGACCGTTTTCTCCTTCGGCTTCTTGACCAATTTCTCCTTCGCTTGTTGACCATTTTTTTCCTTCGACGTGCTGACCGTTTTCGCAATGACAAATTGTTGATGGTCTGTAAGCTTTTTGCCATTTTTTAGCTCCAAATCCGCTCTAATAACATCAAGAAATTCCAAAATACCCCCTTTGGAATCCCTCTCTGCAAGAGCATGTTCTAAAACTACCCTGTATAATGGTTTACGTCTGTCTTGATTAATCCGCAGCACTAACCGCCACATCTTTGAAATGGATATTGATTCACTGATGTTAACAGAAGCACTATTAGTGGTTCAGCCTCTGCTAAGTTCGTACTGCTTATCGATAAACAGTAGTAGAAGTGGAATAGCATTGTACATACCCTCTGTCAGCACGTAAGCAGCAGGTTTACAAACAGAAGCCATTGATCACCACTTTTACCAGACATGCTGATATTTAACAAGTAGGAGTTTAACAGAGGCTATTGTTCATAGGCCAAGTCTGATAGACTGATAAAATTGTACTCTTGAAAGCACCGTCACCATCACTTGGTAAGGGGTGGCTGAGGTTTACCTCGTTTGTTGACTAAGGAAGAGAGAACCGATGATGATCAATCTCCAGTAAAATGGAACAGCCACAGATATATCTGTGAAAGGGCTCATAGCCAAAGATCATCGCTATTGCCTCCCTAGAAAGGAGAATACTGCTGATGGGCTGGAGAGAGCTGGGTCCTCTTTAATGGCGGTAAACTTTGTCTGGTTCTGGAGAGACACCAGATACTGAGACGATATGACCAAAACATTGTGCCTAGAAACAAATAGGCATTTAGGTAGTCGTAAAGTTATACAACTTGCTTCTAGTATCGAGAGAAAGCTGACTTAACAGTGTTTAATGTGACTACATATCTATGAAGTTATATGAAGTCAGATGTTGTGTGTCTGAGGTGTTGGGACAATTTAAGATGCTCAAGATATTATCATGGGTCTTTTCATAGAAGTACTGACGAGAGGAACAGGCGCTCATGATCAGATATGTAAGTTAGTGTGGCTTATCATCTGGGGAATAAAATTGCAGTAATATAGCATGCTTCCTTTACCAGATCGATCTGGTGGTAGCCTCGGGATAGGTCAATGTCAGTCAAGACAGTAGCATGTTCCATTGTCTGAAGCATCTCATCAACAGTGGGCATTTGCACATCATTTTAGTTTTGTGGTAGGGAACGATAGTCGTGTCTAATACACGTCTTGCATCACTACTATATTTTTGGAAAGTAAACGAAGTGCATAAATGGGACTGGAACTCTAAGGAGTGAAGGTGTCACGCATGGTATGGCAGATGTCAGATGTGAGCATCGTCAGATCGTTAATCAGCTATCAGATCGGAAGGTATGCTGTGGGAGGTTAAGGATGAATAGTGTTAATGTTGGTACATTGAGGAGCCTGGCAAGTGTGGTAGTTAAATTGTTAGAACGTAGATCTGTTGATGTGTGTTGTGTCCAGGTAGTCTGTTGGAGAGAGGCATCGGCAAGATTTGTAGAAGGCACAAGGGCAAGATGTAAGCTTTTTCGGATTGGCAATAGTAATGGACATGGAGTATATGGAGGAGTAGGCATATTCATAGTAGAGAAGCGGTTAGAAAAAGCAATTGATGTTAAGCGTGTTAATGATCATATTATGGCGATGAAGTTTTTGATAGGCAATAGAATTATTACTTCTGTGTCAGTTAATGCTCTGCAGTATAGTCTCAGTGAGGCAGATAAGGATACGTTTTTGATGAGTTAATAGCAGTTACATCTAAGTTTGGAGACAATGAACTTGTGATAGTGGATGGTTATTTTAAAGGCCATTTTGGTAAATCGTCTGAAGGGTATCAAGGTGTACATGGAGGCTATGGTTTGGGGAGTAGAAATAAGGAAGGGGTGAGGTTGCTTGAGTTTTGTACAGCCGCAGAAATGGTGCTTTGCAATACATCGTTCCGTAAGAGACAGAGTAGCCTAATAACATATGAGTCAGGTGGTTACAGGACACAGATAGATTATCTCTTGGTCAGAAAGTCTGACAAGAAGGTGGTACAGCATGTGAAAGTTGTGTTAGGAGAAGAGTGTATTTCCCAGCATAGGCTGCTGGTTTGAGATATTGTTGTGAAGAGTGCTAAGTATGCCAAAGGAAAGTATAAACCCCATCGGAAGGTTTGGAAGTTGAAGGAAGAGCATGTTGCAAAACACTTCAGTGTAAGATTTCAGCGGTTGGCACTTGACATGCTATGTGGTAGTGATAATGTTAAACGTACCTGGATGACCGTAAGGAATAGTCTTCTATAACGCCACTGACGATACTTGTGGCTGGACAAAAGGGCCAGCTAGACATAGGCAGACCTGGTGGTGGAATGATTAAGATGACCAGTGTATAAAGAAAAAAGAATGCTTTGGAAAGAATGGAAGGCAGGTGGTACTTATAGTATTTACCGAGAAGCTAAGCGTCGTGCTCGTAGAGCAGTGTATGTAGCAAAATCAAAATCAGAAAGAAGTGGATTTGCAGATGTATTTAGAAGGGAAGATCAGGGAAATGAAGTGTTCGAGATTGCAAAGCAAATGAAAAAGACAAATCAGGATGTTGTAGGTGAGGGAGGGTGCCTTGGCTAGCACATAGAAAGAAAAGAAGTCAACTTAGAAGAGTTCCTACGAGAAGTTACTGAACACTGAGTTAGTCTTGGATGAGGATAGTCTGATAGATGTACATGCAGTAGAGGGGCCAACTGTGCAGATTAAAACAGAATGGGTAAAAGAGGCTATTAGGAAGATGAAGATTGATAATGCTGAAGGATTGTCACGTATTGTTGCAGATATGGTAAGAGCATTAGGGAATACTAGAGTTAAGCTTATTGCAGGTCTAGCCAATCAGATTATAAGGGATGTTCTTATCCCGAAAGACTGGCAGTTAAGTGTAGTAACCAATTGTTTTTAAGGCAAGGGTGATGCTCTGGAAACCAGCAACTATAGAGAATTGAAGTTGGTTGATCAAGTACTGAAAGTTATCGAAAGTGAAATTTTAAACAAATACAATTAAAACTGCACGAAGTAGCGAAAACACGTTTGTGCTGAAAAGCTATTTTTGTCTGCCACTCCTCAGAGTACAAAATCGCCAGACTGTGAGAAAATGTAGACGATCGCGTTCTTATAATACGTAAAGCGTGTCCTGCTTTTCACTTGGCCGTTCTGGAATTCGTTCACATCAAAGCAAGAAAATCGTTGGTAAGTTGACCACTCTGTTCCACGGACACTGATTGATCAAAGTAACACTAATCTGGCTACTTTAAATCTAGTTTTTAGTTTCATTGTGTTCTTTTCTTCTGTATTTCTGACGATTTTGTACACTTGAGGCCTGACAGCTGTTCAGCACCAAAATGTTTTCGCAACTTCGTGCATTTTTTTTTACCATAAGCAAACTTTTTAAGTAGAATTGGTATATAAGAATAGAATCAGAATATGGTCCTTCAATAGCGTTCAGTGTGTTCTGATATCTTACCAATCCCTTTTGTTGTATAACTTGAATTTTGAGATTTGCTATCAGAGATTCATGATGATGTAATCAGGTTTTGGAGTCCGTAAATTCTGAGCATTCATCCATCTAAGCAGCTGCATTGTGTTACCTCGCCGTTCTCTAGACACATATGTGTTTGTCCCAAACTTCTTTAGGCATAAATTGCACAAGGTAGCTGATCATGACATATTTTATTTAATAATATTTGTGTTTATGGGATTTTTATTGTCAAGATTTCATTCATATTTTATTGAGTTGCATTACGTTAGTGAGCATGATACATACGTTTACAATATGACGGTGACGAGTTTGTCTCGTGCTGATGATCGATTCCTTAGTCTGTTCTTTGTATCTACAATTAAGTTGCGGAATCCCATGTACTGATGCAGTATCCTTAAGTCTTCCTTCATGAATTGATAGGTAGCACTGCTAGATTTAGAACTGGATCAATTCCTTAAAATTGCACGTTTTGATAAATTACGAAAACATAGCGTAGGTGCCGTTGCTAGTAAAAACCAGAATATCAGGTGCTATTAAAAAAGACATGAAAAGAAGAAGACTTGGAAACTAAAAAGTCGTTTACTTAATTTGATAATATTTTGTAGCATTGCTTTTACAAAGCAATGGCCTGGCTCAGTTGGGCCCTTGGGAAGAGCACAGAACATTTTTCAAACAAGGTATCTTCATCTTCATATTACGGTTGATGCGCCTTCTGTTGCAAAAAACCTGTATAACAGAGACAAGCTTCGATACCAGGGATGGAATGAGCTAGGGATGGAAAAGTAGGAATCAGTCTATCGCCACAACGCATCATTACAGCTGAATTAACACTAGAACGTCGGTTAGCTAGCAGGGTTGAGTACGACAATCTAGGGGGTAAAGTGAAATTTATATACATGTATGCGAGTCGCTTGGAAGTGTGTCGATCTCCTGGGAGAAGGTCATTAAATTTGTACTATACCTTAAGAATAGACTCCCCTGCTTTTCAGGCTCTGAGTAAGGTAAGCCTGATCTTTCTAAAGCAATACTCCGCCATTTTTTTCCATTATGCACGACTGCCAACCGTTCGGAATATCAAACGACGTCATTTCCTTAGCCATGATTGGTAGGGAAATCGGATTTATGAGGGCACTCTTCAGAAATCTCAGTTTCAAGTGGAGGTCATACATGTATAGCGTGTATATATACATTTTGCATATGCCATACCGCTCTCGTTCTTTGTTCTCTCTAATCATATCTGACCCATTATCTCCCTGTTGTAAACCAGATTCATAAAAACCTAACGAAGCTCTGTCTCAGTGTGTATAAGTGCCTTTCTCGAATCCGGCCATATCAAAGCAAGAGAACCGTTGCGTTGCAGACAAAAAGAATTTGTCGTTTCATTGTGCCTTTTCGGTTAACCATTTAGTTTACAGACACTGATTGGTCAAAACAACACCAATCTAGCAGTCAGACTTTTGATTGGCTACATTCAAAACACCATTGGGTATATGTTACATTGATTTCTTCTCAATTCTAATTCTGACGATTTTGTACTCTGAGGAGTTTAAGACGAGAAAAGCTTTTAAGTACTAAAATATTTTTGCTATTTCGTGCAGTTTTATTGCTTTGTACCACCAACAAACGTTTTGTTTATAAATAATGAACGAGTATTCCCCCAAGAGAAGGATGAGAGCCAGTGCATCACCGGGAGGGAAAATATGCATTGTACAATTATCCAAATTTATTTGTTATTTGTGATACTTTGTTTAGAGAGTTTGGACCAGTAGTCAGAATCAAAAGGCCCGGAAGTTTGGAGCAGTTGTGGATTGCAGATCCTGCGGATGTGGCCACGGTATTCGAGGCCGACTCGCGATTTCCCAGTCGCTCGGAAATGTTCAGCGGGAGTTTTTTTCAAGACAGCTACGGTAAAGAACCAGGGGTATTCTTTGCAAATGGAGAGCAATGGTATAAGCACAAAAGTGTTCTTAGCAAACGCATGTTGCGCCCCCCAGAAGTAAAGAAGTATATCCCAAGACTTAATGGCATTGTGGATGATATGATGTTGCGAATGGAGAAGGTAGGTAAGAGTAATGCTAAGTGTTTAAAGATATGAGAGGAGGTGTTTGGGTTCTCTCTTACTCCTGCACACTCTTTAAGTCTCTTCTACAGAGGGCTCCGATAAACCTCATGAGCTTTTCGTAAGTAGAAAAGTGCAGCCCCACTTTCATTCAAAGCTTTTCGTCGCGCCCACGTTTTTTTCCGATCCTGTGTATGGTTGGAATTTCCATTTTTAATTTCAAAACGTGATCGAAATTCCAAAACACTACCATTGAAGCATGTAAATAACACCGTACCGTCAAGAAGGCAAAGGCTCTTGCTCTCTTTTGTATACTTCCATTTGGGAATCCTAATTTTCATGGGGCCCTACTTAATTGTTTCTCCCTCTACAACAGAGAATTTTTGTAAGATTTCTTTGGCTTGTAATGTTTGTGTTTGGTTACGAGAGCTCAGAGCATTAAATGTTTTACCATGTACTATGAAAGCAAAAGCCTCGACAGGAATCGATGACTTGTAAACGTTCTAGTGAAGATTTGCTCATTTTGGTAGATAAGCTACAGCACAGACAAACTAAAGTGATCTAAAGCTGTCGCGAAATCGTTGTTTTACATGCCGCTGTAACACTGCACATTCATGAAATAGGAGAAGCTATTGGGGCATTTATCGCTCTTACAATATTTACTGTTATCATTAAAGTTGTAAGGCGGCACATGAGACTATTTACTGTCATTTAGCGAGATCATAACAGGATAAATGGGGGCATTTTAGGCCTACTTCCTAAATCCTATGTTCTCTGTCAATCTTCTCTACAGATTTTACATTGTGGCAAGTACTCAGTCATTACCAACGTCCTGTGCTTACGCGTACGAAGTCACCCGTTGACACCAGCTAATAGCGAGATCATAACAGGATAAATGGGGGTATTTTAGGCCTAGTTCCTAAATCCTAAGTTCTCTGCCAATTTTCTCTACAGATTTTACATTGTGGCAAGTACTCAGTCATAACCAACGTCCTGTGCTTACGCGTACGAAGTCACCCGTTGACACCAGCTAATAATCCATATTTCGGTATCAAATCCCATACCTGCCGCTGAAGCCTCGTAGACATCTACAAAATTAATAGGCTCTAACATCAATGCCTTTGAGAATAATGGTACACCCTCTTTAAGAAACAAGTATAATTTCGGAAGTCTTTCCTGGTGGTAATCATCGGTATCCTCATCGCAATTCCCCGGCCAAGCCAGATTGCGCACTAACGAAAGAATAAAACTGTACGAAATAACGAAAACATTTTAGCACTAACTTGTTTTCGCTATTTCGTGCAGTTTTATTGCTCTGTACCACCAAAAACATTTTTAATATGAGAATGCATTCTCCTTGGCCACGGTTTTTTTGCAAGCAGTGCTCACCTCATGAAAGTTAAGGTTGGACCAGGCAGCTATATTGCCGTACCAACGTTGACGTTGTCTTCCCCTACTTCTCTTTCCCCCTACCATGCCTTGTAGGCATGTCTTTGACAAGCCTATGTTGGATCTCTTGATGCGTCCAACCAGTTTCAGGACTCTACACTTGATGATTGAGTTGATTGGCATAAATTTTGTAAGTTGATGGAGTTTTTCTATTGAAACATTGTCTGAAAGCTTTTTATTATTTGTTATGAATCTCATGATATGGTTTTGAAACTTTTTCACGCTTGACAGTAATTTTTTTGTCCAATTTATGCATCCTAGGCCATTAAGCACGACTGGCAGCACATATGTGTTGTAAACACGAGCGACTCTGTTTGATGTCAGTAGGACTCTATTTTTCTCAGATGAAGCCCGGCCTAGACCAATTCTATGTTTAGTAGAAGTCTAGGCATCGTTTTCGGCGGAGAGCTTCCGTACAATATATGCAAGTCTGTCAACTAATTGCTGTGTTGTTAATAGTCAGTGTACGCTCAGTTATCATACACTCATTTTTAGTTACATTTAATGACAGTCCTACTTCTACTGAGTGTTTAACCAGACAATCCATAAATGTTTATAGCTCCTCTTTATATTTGTTTGTCAATGCTATATCATCAGCATAGGCTAGCTTTGAGATCATTTCTTCAACTATTGTGATACCTGACGTACAATCTAGTTCAGCCGTCCATATTACTGCAGCTATCACTACACAAATCCACAATGCTGACACGACATCACGTTGCTTAACTCCCTTTAGAGTTTTTTTAGGTCTCTTTAAGCCAGTTTCAGTTTTCATTTGAGCGGTTGAGTCTTCATATTATAGTTTGAGAAGATTTATGTATCTCTTGTGGAAGCTGGTTGTTTAAAGGGTGCTCCATAGTTCATCTAATTTGATGCTGTCAAAAGCTTTAGTAAAATCGATCAGTGTGATGTGAACTGTGCTGTTGAATACCATTGATTTTTCTCTGATTTGCTCCGATAAATTTATATTTTGAATAATTCCTAATTCCTCTGCTAGGTTGAAACGCTGCTTGTGAGCTGGGGAAAGTATCACGCATATCTTTCTTGATGCGTGAAGCTATGATTGTGATACGTACTTTATAAATGTGGCTGAGAAAGCTAAATGGATGATACTTTTCACAATCTAGTCTGCTATTCTTTTGTAGATGGCCAAAATTAAATATTTCTTGAACTGTTCTGTTACTTTTCCTGTCATGAGGGTCTCATTGAACAGGGGTGAAGTGCATTTTAAAGAGGTTCTCCACCTGCTTTAATATATACAGAGTAAATTCCATCTAGTCCAGCCTAGCATTCTAAATCTTTCATTTTCCGTTATCACATCACCATTTTTGCCTCTGAGTCCCCAACTCATTTTTAATATGCAGTTGAGTGTTTTTAGAGCAGCATAGTATTGTTTACGAAGTGGAAGTGAACTGATGCCGTCATGTTACCTCGCTAATTGTTTCATTCTATTATCCTGTAAAAGTTTCTTTGACTCTACTCTCGAGATGCAGTATTCTCATGTGATTTTTTTTAATAACTTCTTATGGTTCAAGGGACAACCAATGAACCGGATTAATAGTTTATTCTGATAGAAACTCTGTATTATTCCTGTTGAAAGATGTTGTCTGGTTCTGCAATTTTCCTGAGAGCTTCAAACCGGTTACTAGTTTCAGTTGCAAAGGATTTTTTTGTGGATTACCTAGCAATGATTCCAGGTTATACTGTGGTAGAATTTGTTTCGTTTTGGTCGTGAGAAGCGTATTCGTACTTTGGTTGTTATCATTCTGTGATCCGATATGTCTAGTATACTAAGGGCTGTGCTATCCAATACACTTTGACTAGCCAATGGTTTACATGTGAGAATGAAATCAACCTGGGTTTTTGTTCGTCCATCAGGTGATACCTAAGTGCAAAGCTTGCGTTTGTGTTTGCTGTTTCTTGCGGATGGCTCAGCTAGTTTTTCACCTCTCCCATTGGCGTCTCCTTTGGCATGCTTTCATCACATCTGGGTACTTTGTGTGCAAGGTTCCAACTTTTGGGTACATTTCTAACGATTTCCTTAATTTGATCATATAGCTCATTGATATCTTCATCACGATGTGTTGAGGTTGGGAAGTAGCATTGAATTAATTTGTCTGTTGATAAAGATAGCACGGCAAGTCTTGCTGGTATTGGTTGCTCATCATCATCATAGGCGACTGTGCGTCGGCGACTATGGCTCTCCACAGCTCTCTGTCGTCCATTGATCTAAATAGATCAATAGTATGCATGTTAGTCCAACGCTTTATGTTATCCATTAAGTTATAACGCGATCGGCCAACGGATTTACTACCAGGTACTCGACCTGTGAGGACGAAGTGTTCTAGTCATGGTTGCTAGTCATTAATTAATGAAGTGTAACGTTTGTTCACTAAAACTCAAACTCCATTAGAACGTAATATCTCATTACATGAGAGGAAAAGCTTGTGTCTTGATAGTTGTAGTTGTTCAATCTTGTTCTCATTTTGTTTTGTCTCTGAGAAGCCAATGATTTGCCAGTTTACATTCTCAATGTCGTGAAGCCTGGTTTCCGAAGCGTAGATATTCTGATCGTTTATTGTTTTAGTGTTGTAAGTCCAAATATGTAGCATGTTGTTTGTTTTTCTCTGCTCTCCGGTCGCTTTTCGTATACCAGGCCTAGGCTGCTGGTATGGACCCTTGGACATTATTTTCACACCAGTCGAAGACTGCTGGTGCGCCCTTGTGGTCGCTTGCCGATGATACAGATCCTCCTTTGAACTCTCTGATCATGCATTTCCGTCTTAGTTTTGATAGCCTATTGCCCCCGTGCTGGCTCATGGAAAATTAGAAGAAGGCGTTTTGTTCGTGACACCAGCACTAGAAGATTGCCTTTATGGGCTTACGGATTCTTCTGTCCGGTTTTGGTTTATATCGGAGCTTTCCGTGGCCAAGATGAATAGTCTTTTCACGGCTAAGGAGCTCTATCTACCCATGAAAAGAGATACCCAGCTAAGATATTTTACCCGTATCTATGCCTCTTACAGGTACTACTACGCCGAGTCAGAGTGGCCGTGCGAGTATCGGTCAATTAAGCGTTATCTTCATTATTCACAGAACTCTAGATCTCCCTAACCAGAGTCTTACCACCGGATGTAGTTGAAAATAAATAGCCAGGACTGAGGGATTCTAGATAGTAACAACTCGATGGTTTCATCGTGGCGTTCATCGTGGCGTTCACCGCCAAGTTGATCGTCGAAGCATGTTTTTAATGAGATCTGATTGCCTTGCACTGAGCCGCCCTTTATGAAAAAGTAGAATGCAGGTCTTTTTTAATAGAGCTCAGAGATTGCAGCCAAAGCGTTGTTAACACGTATGCCCAGACAAAGTGGATCGCTTGCGCTCAAGAGGGCTCTGAATGGAAATGGGGCTTAAGGGATAAGTAGTCTTTGTATGGTATTTATTTATTTATTTATTTATTTATTGTGGTTTGCCAAGGACACCTTATTAAGTACATTAATTTGTTTAATTAACAGTCGCCTGAAATTGGGATGCCCATTTTGTGTGTTTTCTTCTTCTTTCATTTTAGCGATTGTAATAAGAAAAGCCATCTAGTAGTCAGAATTCTGACTGGCTACCTTGTAAAACACAGTTGGGTAAATAATTTCATTGATTCCCCTTTCAGTTATTTTCTGACGAATTGTGCTCTGAGGAGTGTCAGACGAAAAAAAAGCTTTTAAGTACAAAATAAATTTGCTATTTCGTGCAGTTTTAAAAAACCTAGATGTTAATCCTGATACCCGAGGGAAAAGCAATGATAATGGTTTAGAATGTGTTAATAACTGTAACATTATCTAGATGCAAAAATTTGAAGTTGTGTGAGATGCGAAGTCAAAGTTGATGGAGGCTTGTGAAAAGATGATTCCTCTTTTTTTTCCATCTCATTCCTCATTGTGATGTGACGCTGCAGTTTTCATGCCGTACCAATGTCATTTCTCGAGCTTTTGACATCTCCGGAAAAAGAAAGCAACACGGGCTACCGAATTGTTTTCATCCAGGGTACAATTGCTGCAGTCAAAGATTAAAGTGACTAGATTGATAATCAGATGACTTTCAAAGGCAAAGCAACCAAAAGTGTTAATTTTGACACCTGCACCTCCGTGTCTACGTGAATACGTAGTGGTTTAAAGTAAGACCTGAAGATATCTTGTATCAAGAGCATTGCCACAATTTGCGAATCAAAGTAGTCGAATGTAAAGTGGTCGCAGTGTGCATACTTTGTATATTGAACTACTATTTTACGTTTCTCTTTCATAACTGTACTTTTTCTTGACAAACAAATCGTGAGAGTTAAAGTAATGTTTCATTATATATCAATATGTCCATAGTGCTGATATTTAATTTCTCTATGCTCTCATCGAATTGTAACTTGAGTAGGGCGGTAAGTTACCTTCCAAGGGGTCGTAGGGTCTAATTCATAAACGTGACTCTTTTTCAACAATTGATTACATCATTTTTGTCGAGAAATATGTTTTAATTGCATTTGTGTTTGGTTTTCAGGTTAAGAACAAGGCTGACACGGAGAGGCCATTTGAAATCAATGAACTTGACCAAGAACTTTTCCGATGGGCATTTGAGTCAGTGACGGATTTTCTTTTTGATCGACGGTTTGGTACCCTGAGTGATTCACCATCAGCTGAAGCTGAGGATTTTATACAAAGCGTTGGTAACTTCTTAAAGAATATTATTCCAGTTACTGCGTTCCCAAAATTCGTCCATAAGTATGTAAGACCCAAATTTGCTAAGGAATTTGATGAAGCTTATTTAAAGATGTACTACTATGCTGAGATGTTTATTAATGCAAAACTGAAAGAACTAGAACAAAGGAGAGAAGAAAATATAAATGATGTACCCGAAAGCGACAGGCAAGAGCTGATCCCGTTTTTACTATCAAGCAAGCAAATTAAGCCAGAAGACGTTGGATCCAGTATCGTGGATAATCTCTTTGCAGGTGTAGACACCACATCAGCAGCAATGCAGTGGATGTTATACTTGCTAGCTAAAAATCAAGATAAACAAGAAGTTCTTAGAAGAGAAATCGACACTGCGTTGCCAGATGGAGCTAGAGCTGATGCCGACGCTTTGACTCAAATGCCATATTTAAAGGCCACCATCAAAGAAACACTGCGACTTTACCCAGTGTTAATTGTGAACCAGAGAATACTGACTCAGGATGTTGTTTTATCTGGTTACTTTGTTCCAGCAGGAACGGCAGTGGATGTATTGGTCCATGCAATGGGCAGACGCGAAGAGCTTTTTCCTTCACCGAATTCATTTCTGCCTGAACGATGGCTCCGAGACAATACGAGTCACGAAATTTTACCATATTCTTCGACTCCATTTGGTCATGGTGTGAGAATGTGCTTAGGACGGAGGCTGGCCGAACTGGAACTGCAATTGTTGTTAATTCGAATAATACAGAAGTACAGACTGGAGTACGCCTCAGATGAAGAAGTGCATCAATATCTACGAGGAACAAATATACCTGATCGTCCAGTACGTGTCAGGTTCATTCAAAGAATTTGATTTGGAATCTGTGTCCTAGTTTCTACCTTTAAAACTCTCGCTGATGTTGATGTTTTGGGCCACGCCTGGCGTCAGTTACGACGCAACCTTTATCCATTAACAGTAATATCACATATTATTAAATAGTAATTAAAGCAACCTAGTAAATGCTGTTCAAAATTCTCTTTTAAGGATAGGTACGGTGCTATCAATGTCATAGTATTTCAGAAGAGCCTGTTTCCAAAGGCTTAGAGAGAGTATTGATTTATCAAATGTATCAGCTTATTACTTCTTCGTAAAAAGAGAAATTTTTTTGTTCCTGCGCTCGAAGAAGCTTGCAAATGATTTCTGCATTGCATTTGGTATTTCTGTTGTTTTATTAGGGAGGTTTAGATCGACGACGAGGACGAGGACGAGTACAAGCTCTTTGCGGGGGGTTAATATGCACGTAGCTCGT
>JAAAKL020010783.1:0-14115 GCA_010016065.2 Carybdea cf. marsupialis auct. non (Linnaeus, 1758) | reverse complement strand
ATCGCAGTTGTTGTCAAAATCTGTCCCCCAGGAAGAAAAAGCACATGGTCGTGACGTCATCCTGCAAGGGGTCTATACCAAATATTCTCATACCCCAACTAGCGAAGTCCTTAGAACGGACCAAACTAAAATGGAATTCACGAACATAGGATCAGAAATCACTTGCTGCATCAATGTCATCACCACTTCTTACAACTCGGTGTCATTGACGCTTCACTTAAACATTCCACTGCCCAAGAAATTTCGGTAGATAGCTTATTATACAGTTTGTAGTTGGATGACATAAATACTGCAAGGTATATGATACTTATTATTATATATGTGTTGGTATACAATATATCTTTTTTATTTATAGGGAGCAGGGAAAATGATTGAAGCTCCAGTTAGGAAATCAGACGCAGGTACCCAAACAGATACACATTTTATGGAATCAAATATAGTCAAGACATATGAATGGAATGAATGGGAGCTGAGGAGAAAAGCTATAAAATTGGTAGGGTTGCACTTTCTCGTATGAAGGGTTCATAGTATTTCATCTTTTCTTAAACTACAGGCTGAAGTCAAGTTTCCCCTGTTGATGTAAACTAAACAGATTTTATGAACTTTTGATTTGACAAACGCTTGGACTTCATCATCTGCATGTACTCACTTGACGTTTGTTTCCCTGATGTAGGAATTCGTAAATTTAAAATTTGCCAGAGCGTTGAAGTATATGATAACTGGTATCACGGCGTGTTGCTATGCCAACTGAGCTATGATGACCCGATGACAAGATGACTTCTTTTGGTGGTCGTCACGTTAGCCCTCTATACCCGGCCGTTGGAAAATACATCCGGTTTAGTACAATGCTGAAAACCATCTCCGCTACTACTTGACCTAGTATGGACAGTCGTCCAGCTGCATCAACTTAGGGGCAATTATATGAGTAGATTGACAGGATATTATTGAAAATTAGCACACATGGATTATTCTTTCTTCGTTAAGTGCGCGCAGTGTGACCTAAAGTACGAAATTTGTTCACGCACTAAAAGTAATTTTAAGTTTAATTAACCATAGAGACGAAACTTGAGTGGATTCCTGACCTTCTTTTGAAGCAAATATGCAATGCTGTAATAGTCACGTACGCTCGCTCGCTCTCTCTTTCGCAAGCCCATCGGTCACATTTATCATGATAGTTTCCCTTGTTGTAGCTAAAAGTGCGGATGTTTGTACAAGACAACACAAGAGAAACTCCAATATATCAGTCAGTGACTTGTTACGATTTTCATGTCACCTAAATAAGATATGATGAGTGCTAGTGCACGTTTACTAACTTAAAAATTTATTGCCGAACTGTTTTTCAGCAAATGCCCATGTCAAGTTACCATGCTCTTTCACAGCATCTGAATTATTCCCTTAAGAACCACAAGCATTACTTGCATAATGCTGCAATATACCTGCACACTTAATTTTGATGTGTCATTTCAGGTGTATACTTTTCCCCTGTTGCTTTTAGTTGAACTTTCAAATGTTATGCGTTACGAAGATTGAATTCTTAATTCATTCGTCAGAAACATTTGTGAACCATCGTACTTTCTGACCATTATTTTTTGTCAACTGTTACCTTCTATAAATAGTTGTCAGTGTTATCGTAGTAACAAGAGGCTTGACACAGTAATTGTTCCTTTATTGTTTGTTAGTAATCCCATTTGTTATTAAATCAGCAGCCATTTGAATTTCACTGCATCTCAGTTAGCACTTAATGACTTCAAAATCGTTCCGTAACCATTTCTAAAGTATTGAAGCAAGTACTAAAGGACCCTCAATATAGTGAAGAGTTTGCCAGTAACAGATTTTCCATCGTTTTCTTGCAACGAGCGGATTTTGGGTTAGGGGCTAGCCAAATACTCTAATCAGTATGCGCCTGTAGATGCCTTCGAAATTGCTTTGTTTGGGACTTTAAAATGTTAGTTATTCCCGTACCTCATTTCTTTTGTTTGTTTTCAACAAAAATGGTATTTTTAATTTCTATACATATTAATTCTTTTATTCTTCTTCAGAATGCAATAGTTTCGATGACAGTGAGAGGAGCTTTAATCTATTGCAATTCTCGTGCTGTTTGAGTTTTTACCACTGACAATCTTTAAAGATTTAATATTGTGGTATATGAATGTCAGAAGCTGCTGTGTCTGCAACTCATCGTGATTAGCAACAGCTTTTAATTCAAAACTTATAACTTAACCATCGAATATTTGTGTATAGTAATATCAGCTCACTAGTCTCGTTCTTGTGTCACCGTGGCTCTATCTATGGACGTTGCCAATAGTAACTCTACTGATATGAACAGTCGTTGTTAAGATCTTTGTAATTTCTTTTTGATCCTGATTTTCCTATACCTTGCCAGCTGTCACTGAGTTCGCTATATTACTTTAGGATTCATCTTTTGTTCTTCAAACATCAAATTTATATCCACTCTCCTGCCACGCCCTGCTATCGGTTCCTTGAAACCCATTCAGAGCTAAATTTCGCCGCCTTTTGTAAGGTTTTATGCAATTGTCTGACCTAGGCGTTTTTAGGTTATTAGAATACGAAACTTAAGCTAGGTACTAACGTAATATCATTGTGTCAGATATTTGCTTATATACGCCAAATGAACACTTCCTGCATATGAGTTTAAAACTTCCAAGCAAATGGTAATCATCACGCAGGCGACGGGTGCCAGGTGCTACCTGTGATTTCCAATTTAGGAAGAAATACGTACCAAGCATGCTTGAATAACAGTTAACTTTGAAATTAGGGCTGTTGCAAGACAAGAGCTTGGAGCACCTTTACCAGCAACGTTTTTGTGAAGAACGTACTCGTGACTTGATTATGTCGATCTTTAAAATTGTGTAGCGGTTGGGTATTGGATTGAAGCTTATGCAGAGACGAGAGAAATAATGTTAATTAATGGATTTCACCCAGCTCTGTTAGTAGAGGATAGTGTGAATGCGTTGGTTACAGGTTCGAATCCCGTTGGTGATACAATGTCTCTAGTACCTTTTCTCAACTTCTCTTATAATAGTTCCAATACATTGAGCACTACGCAAAGAGGAGGAACGTAACCCTTGAGGTCATAAAATGTGACGCCATTATTTCCACGCCCAACCCATGAAAATGACGTTCCCCCACTACTTCCATCATTGAACCAAAAAGTAAGAGTCAGACTGGGTATATATGGTTAAACGTCCCGTTAGCCACAGAACAACTGTTTGTAAACTGTGTTTCCTTGATTGCTATAGGTTTTTTACAATAGCAATGTAGTCTTCCCAAGCCGTCTTTAAAAAACCTTTTGCGAACAATTTCAAACACACAAATCTGACAAGTTTAAATTTTACAGTAGTAGAGAAAGAATTTCCGTAGTTCCTATTGTAAAGTGACGACAGTTGCTTACAGATGTGCTGGATTGACGCCAGTTGTTTATTGTGTTTCTTAATGCGTGTCAAAACAGGGAAAACACCTTTTGTAAATGATAAGTAACACCAGCACAAATTTATAAAAGATAAGCTCGATGGATTGCAATGTTAAATATGTTATTGTGCTCCAAAACATGATGCCAAATAATGGGTATTTTTCTAAGTTTGACCGAGTCAGGTCGTAGGGTCCCTTTTTGATTTTCATTGGTCTTGATATCGATACTGGGATTCGTAGCCAGGTTTTTTTTAAGCGAAACGTTATCATGCATAGTGTTTACTAGCTGTTTCAGCAGAAGTCAATATGAAGACAAAATTTAAGTAATGAATGAGTGAATAAAAAAAAATTGATCCATAAGTAAATTACACATTTACCTTGGGTGAATCTAGTGAATAGTAGGAAGGCTGTTAAATGTTTTTAAATGTCGATGTGTTATGGAAATAGATTGGTTGCCAAAGCAAACGGAAACATTTGGATATAGGCAAATCTGGGGTTTGAGAAGGATTTCATTGGTAGAGAATAAATCCAGTTTTAATGCCGAGTATTGTGAGAACAGATAGAGTGCTGTTGGAAGCAGTGAGAGGGCATATAGAGTTTATTGGACATATAGGCAGACTTGGTGACAAGGAAAGCTGTTTAGAGTGCTGTTGGAAGTAGTGAGAGGGCATATGGAGTTTATTGGACATATAGGCAGACGGTGACAAGGAAAGCTGAATTCTTCGTGAAAAGGTTGAAGGTAAAAGGGATATAGCGAGGCGTTGACTTTTCTCGTCGATATCTACGTGTGAGTGCTCAGCTGTTTGATCAGCCTAGCGACCTACTCAATGAATTGTAGTGAAAGCGTTCTAGTATACCACAGTCACTTGTACCCTTCATCATTATATTCATATATATTCGATATATTCATCAAGCATTGTCAGCGTAGCACAAATGTGGCATGCCACGCCATCCAAAGACAGGTACACACCTTCATAGCTAGAAGATCAAAATTAGCATGAATAAGGGTCGCAATCGAGTTAAAGACTATATACGTTAATACGACGATTGATGTCGTTGTGTGTAGGAGATCTAGCATCTGAGGAGATTGAAAACTATACTCTTTCGGAGCCACTTTAAAAGTTCAGAGCCCCTTTTCTACAATGTTTTGGTAATAGTATTTTATTTGTTTTTTGCAACTTGCCACTTAATACTACAAATGAGTTAGCGCAACGGACAGGCCTGTGGGTCATATTTGTTACTGTTGATACACATAAGTAACGCCACTTCTTCCGATCTTTTGTCCCGGTAGGCTAATTTGAGGAAGAAAATCACACACTCAGTACAAACAAATCTCAGCAACTATCTCCGTGATAGCAGCACACAAGTTTACTTGCCAAAGTAAGTAATTTTTGCTCCTTTTTTGACTACTTTTTGTCTGATTTAGGTATTGCACGGTCCGCCCCTGCCAATCTTAAATCACTCTGCACTGTGATTGCACTCTACCTCCGTAGAAAATTTCAAAGTAAAATTCAGACCAAATGGACTGCAATACGTATCATAAATTCTAGACAGCTTTAAGGAGAAGCAGGCTGGATTCCAATGGCTCCAAAGCTTGATTCAGTGATAGAAAAACACCACGTCTTTCCTTTATTTAGACGGTGAATTCTTCAAGACCGAAATGTGAATCGGAAAGGACCCTGTAGGGCCTTCTTCTTATCGTGTCCGCACACACGTTGTACATTATGTTTCATCCGTAGCTGAACACGGTCACTGGCAATATCATTCTAATCTTCACTATGCTGTTTGAAAGTCTGATACAACAACTGCCATGTTGATTTCGCGCCATCTCATATTCGTGACAATAAAAACAGCGGAAACAACCAGGATAAGATCGGTTCCATGTTTTTCGAACCTTAAACTTAACCACTCTACAGTTTGTTTCATCGTATATTGCCATCATACAGTAAGTGTTGCTTGTCGAGGTTCCACTGTAGAGCTGCAAGTAATTAACCAAGTGTAAGAACGCCTATGAGAAGAATGTGTAACAGCGCGCTTTAAGGCCAGTGGTGTATTATTCAAACAGCAGCCGCCATGATTCTACTGCTGGGTTCAACGCACTAGTCAACTTTGTACAGAAATAGTGAATGGTAATTGTTGCTTAATTTTGAGATGACACACGTATAGGTTTGGAAGGAAGCAGATGAGAAGGATTTCTGCAGGAATATCGGCCTTTTTGTTCCGGATAGAACAGGTGTTCACATGCTAATTGCAGATACACATCCGCATCCATTAGGATAATCGATCGTTAGGGAAGAATGTGTAGGTATTTGTAGGAAACCCAATGATTTTGAACCCCAAATGAGCTTCTTTCTGTCATTTGTGTTTACCCTAAACATATAATATGCATAGTATGATTAGAAGCTTAGATCCCCATGGACCCATTAAGGCTGATTTTCACGCTACGATTTGTCGGGTGGATTCATAGTTAGTATGACGTAAAAGTTATTGTTCATGAACCTAACTTCTTGTTCGTTGATCCCAGCACGAACTGAGTTGGTTTGTGACATTGCAACATATCGACTCCCGATTTCTGATGTTGTTGCAGCACCTTACAAGTTTCAACATGGCCACCTATAGGTCGCGATGAAAAGCTTGACTTTCACTGAAGTAGACACTCCATCGTTGTTAGAAGCATCTTGTAGGAAGAAGCTGTAGCAATTTCAAAGGATAATTCTGTGTGTCTGATTTGCATTTTTAGCACACTGTTGGCATTTTACATAAGAAACAAACGAGCTTCGTAAAGATTAAGTGGTTTCTATTTCCGTCCAAGTCTATGTTTCATGTGAATAAAGGCCCTAATACCTACGTCATTGCTTTTATACATAGTGGAGCAGGGTCTTCGATTCAGCTTTTAGAAGAAGCTGTTTATGAATAACATAAAATTCAAACTGCTAATTTTGCGCTCCCAAATCGTCGAGCATGTCAAGCGACTAGTCACGGGTTAGTCACGTGACTGAATCGGCCCGACAAATCGTAGTGTATAAATCAGCCTTGAAGTTCAGGGGCTTAATTTGTTGGTATCTGAAATGAGGTCTGCTCTGGCTGTATGTAATTGTAAAGTTTAAAGCCAAGTAAACGAAGCCCCAGGTTTTCGGTAGTGGTTGTTTTGTCGTAAGCTGACAATATAGTTGCTTACGTTAGGTGTATACAAATTCTAGAAACCTGGGTACAAATTATTTAGCGTCAACAATATTAAACCCTGTCTTTTATGGACTTTTTACATGTGATTAATTTATGTTATAATAATTTTTTCTTTCTAAACTTTTCTTTATTAACTATAAAGTAAATGTAGTTGAATTTATTCTAATACATGGAAAGTTGCAACGTTGAGGCGAAAAACGATGCTTATGTTTTTTTCAGACAGCCCCTCCCTTTCCCTTGACCCTGATCGGCTGCAGGAGCTCCGCTGTGTTCTTTCTTCTCGTTTAAATTTTTTAACTTTAAAAGCTTTTAAAGTCCTTCTAAAGAGGCTATAAGGTTACATAGAGTTAGAGGGTTGGTCGAAGAAGTCAATAAATATCGTTCGAAACCGACGATGATCTTGGCTAGTGGTGTCTTTATTAGAATTGGTTATTTAGTGCAATTCAGTTTGATCATGTGGTGTTTTTAAGAGAGGTCAGTGTTTTACAAGTGTTGATTTGGCTCCCTTTCTTTTGCTTATAAAGGAGGGTAGCCATTGGAGAGATGTTTCTCAGTTACTTACATTAATATGTTTCGCAGTTTTACAAAATGGGATTAACTTCTTTTTATTTCCTTTCCAAAACGTTTGTTGTTTGTACACAAGAAGAAAACTGCACAAAACAGCGAAAACATTTTAGTACTGAAAGCTTTCTTCGTCTGACACCCCTCAGAGTGCAAAACCGTTAGAATTAAACAATTTCAATTTGTTCCGGTACCAAAAACGTGAACCGCTGCCCTGGTTGTCGGACCAGCATCGCCAGATGTATTAGCCTGGTCAATTTTGTGTTTCATTTTGGCCTTGATTTTTATGAGGGCTATTTTCCGGAGTGAAAACGATGTCATACTAAGCAGCTTCAGGAATGAATCGAAAATGGGGTCGCAAATGAAACACGCTTCGACATCTTTAACAGGGATCTCTGATTTTGTATCAAAACTAGTTGTTGAAAAATGTTTTTAAGTAGACACCACTTTGTTTTTCATTCATTAACCATACCTTTGTTGAGTCATAAGAAGTAAGAATTTGTACGTGTAGTAAATACCATAAGATACGCGAGGAGCCTACATTACCAATAAGCCCGTGGGTTGTTCAAATGCTTTTACCTCACCTAATTGCTGCAGTTGGTATGGCAACTGCCAAGGTCTTTTAAAGTAATTGGTATTTGTTGAGAAATTGATTCCTAATGAGGAGGGAAAGTGATGGCGTCACAAATCTAAAGGTTTAGAAGTAGTAAGATTTGACAGCAGATATCAGAAGGCAACCCTGGAACATCATGTTTCCCAAAATACCCGGCTTGCAGTGTAGATAGTGCTTAAACTAGAGGCGTTTGAATCTTAAAAATATCTGGTAAGCTCTGTTAATATTCCTTGGGTCCTTACACTAGGATCCAGCATCAAGTGATAAGGTTTTGTTGGAGAGGTTTAAAACTTTGAAAGCTGATATCTCGGTATTGGGAAAGGGCAACACTCTCAAATTGAGCCACTGACGTTCTTACTAATAGGGCAACGTAAAATTGATTATTTTTTCCATAATTCACACATTTTCAAAACCGTGACGTCACACTTCCCCTCGGCATTGAATGATAAAAAATTGTACTTAAGAGAGAACACAGAATATAGTTTAATCAACACATTATTTACCTATGGTTGTGGTGTCATTATGATGCCATCTTGAAGAGAATTTATGTAAAGAGTTGCTATATTTCTGGTCATAAAACTTTTTCTGATGTCAAAATACTAGACGAAACTTTTAGTGCACAGAGATTTCAGCAAGTCTACCATGATATCACGTTAGTTTTCTTGAACACACTCAAGGTGGAGTTGAAAGCATAAAGTAACCTTTGCAATCGGTAAGTTAGTGTCAGGTCTTGTATACACTGCCTGGAAAGACATCAGAAAGATGTCGTTAACAGCAGGCCTTAGATAGGGTGGAAAAATGTTGTTTGTGAGTTGCCTTTAACTGGGCACTATATATATATGCAGTAGTAAGCTGAGATATTTTTATGAATAGTTTTGATTTATTTTTACATAAAAATTGCAGTTATCTATTGTTTCACTTAACCCAAAGACGATGTCATGATAACACCGAAACATGGAGCAATATGTATGTTACTCGTCTGTACTTAAGCACACCTAGTTGATTGTACGTTTTTAATTTCTTCTTGTCTGCCAGGGATGCCGGTACACAGTCAAAACGAGATGGATATTCGAATGTTCCCAAACCCTCTACATACATTGCCGGTTTACGAGGTTGCAACTCAACAAGAACCAAAATGAACAAAGTGGATTTAACTATTGACATTGACCAGACATAGAACGATAGGTACCACTTTGAGATGGTTCATGGGAACCATTTGACCTTTGATTACATCCATCATGTCTTCATATTGGATGCTGTGGTGATATCTCTTATCGTGGGCTGAGTGGGTTATGTATATAAGGGTTTAATTTAAAAGAGTATGATGAGCATCTTGTTTTAACTTAAATTGAAGCCAGAGTTGTTTCAATATCAAATACTTGGAGTGTATTTTCTTAATGACTAATAAATTTGGTGAGAGACACTTCTTAGTTTTGTTTGCTTTCTCTTATTTTACTCATTTTTTATTGCCTCTTTTGGTTTAGTTCTGTCTCCTGCAATACACTTTAAGAACGTTAAATTTCAAATTCAATTTGTTCGACAGCAGTCGAGGGAGACTCGAAGGCTCTCTTTTCGTGTGGCTTCCTCCCGAAGTCATGGAGGGGCTTCTTTGTGTTTCCACAATTTGATCGCAGTGTGAACTGGTTCCCATTTGCCGACCCCGGAAGGATGTCCTGCTGGGTTGGCGGCCAGCTTGATGGCTCAGGTTACAAATTGATGAAACACGCAAATTTTCAAATCGCCCTGAGTGGGATTTGAATCTAGAACCCTCGGCAATCAGAGCTGCAGACGGAACCACTGAGCCATCCCGCCATCCTTTAAAAACAAAACTTACTTCTGGAACAGAAGTAATCGAAGATAGAAGTCGAGGAAGAGAGGGACTAGTATCAAACCATACAAAGAAAATGTTGTAACCCGTATTATTCCTTTTACATAGAAATTAGTTGTCATGGAATGCGAAACTTGTCTTTTTAATCGATGTTATTTATTATTTAGTATGAAAAAGTCTAGACATACATGTCATGCTTGTCACAATCAGGAGCGAGGATGATGCTGTCGAGATACTGAATTGTAATCTTAGACCAAGTGTTCAACTTGAGATCATGTGGGTATTTACATTGTTACTATGAAAGTATTAGTCGTAACGCCGCCTGAGGGCCTGCCTTCGTCTTGAACTTTGTAAACCTACGACGTGACAGTACTCATTAATCAGCTAAAAATGGAAGGAGCTTGCTGCCGTTCGACTAAAGCATTTAATGCACTAAACCAAGGTTTATTATTTAAAATTATAATTTTAGTCAGACTATGGGGAATGTTGCGGTATCAAAGGCTCCTTCCCCAAAACTCAAAAGTGAAGACTCCTAAAAAGAAATTTGTAAATCTTTAATCCCTTTGTTTTGCTCAATGTAAGGGCGGCATCTAAGGCAGATTATTTTGGGATATTGCGCTTGCACATCATTGGTTTATCTTGTACCTTTCTAAAATTACCGAACGTTTGACTCTCGACCCCACTCAGAGCCATTTGAAAATCTGCCTGTTTCATCAATTTATAAACTGAGCCATCAAGTTGGCCACCAACCCAGCGGGTCATCCTTCCGGGGTCGGCAAGTGGGAACCAGTTCATACTGGGGTCAAATTGTGGAAACACGAGGAAGAGGAGTGGCGCCCCTCCTTGCCTTCGGGCAGAAACCAAACGAAAAGGGAGCCTTCGGGTCGCCCTCGACAGGGGTCGATTTTTGATTTTTTTTTACTCTCGGGATATCTAAGTTATTGTTTGGATACACTCAACTTCTTATTTCGAGTCTTTGCTTCTGACAGGAAACGAGAGGAAGTTCCGTACCGTTAGTAAAAGGCACCTCCCAGCAGACACTTATCAAACGTGGCTCTGACTTCATTTTGCATCTAACAGGTCGCAGTGGTTACACTAACTTTTCGCAAGGTACTGGTCCAAATAGCTTTCCTCAAGTTACATGGGAAAAGAGAAGATGCAAGCAAGTTGTGTAAAATCGAGGGGTTTTTTTATTAAGTGAGAGATTTGCCTCATTCTGTCTAGGAGGTAATCTGTAACCAAGGTTTGTGAAAAGATATTGGCAAAATGAATCTGTTACGTGGTGCAATTGATAAGTTTGCATGAAAACCAATTCTTTAAAACAAAAAATTTGTAAAGCCTTTGCAATCCAACTGGTGTAACATAAAGTAACAGACGCTAACACTAAGGTGTTGAATGTGGCAGTGCACGCATTTTTTGTAGATGACGGCAGGTCTTGGCCACGGACGCCGAGGAAAAGTGTGACATCACGATTTCCAAAATGTTTGTATTACGGAAAAATCCTCAATTTAAATGTTGCCCTTTGAGTAAGAACCTCAGTGCCCAAAATTGAGATTGTTGCCCTTTCCCAAAACCGAGATATTAGCTTTTAAAGTATTAAATCTCTTTAACAAACCCTTAGTATTCGATGCTGGTCCCTAACATAAGAAACTAAGGAATATTAATAGAACTTAGACCAGAGATTTGACAATCGCCTTTACTTTAAACACTTTCTACACTATAGGTCTGGTCATTTTGGAAACAGCCTCTTCCAGGGTTTCCATTAGATATCTGGAGTCAAATCTTACAATTTCCAGAACTTTTTATTTGTGACGTCATCACTTTCCCTCCGTATTCCAAGGAAGTACATTGTGCAGCTGCATATCAATATTTACGATAAGGATCATGAATATCCTAGGCTCTTTGACTACAATTTTAATTGTACCTTGATATTTATGAAACGAACTTTCTGGATTACAGAAATTAAAGAAAACTAACAAATTTAAATATGGTTCTTAAATACGCATTTTTATGTTATCTGGAATCTGAGGAATCTCAAGTCTAACCGCGTTCAAGTAATTTGTTATAAGGTCGATGTACAACCATTTGAGTCCCTCAACCTTTTCGCTGCTCCATTTTCCTTATGATACACGGGTTGTGTTTTCCGGGGAATCGGTTTTAATAGCATGGGACAATGTATCATCGTATCGTCCTTCACTTCGCAATTTTTTTAAAATCAGGATATGCCAATGATAATGAAAAGATAGATCCTTTGTGTGCCTGCAAACCAAAGTAGTAGATTAGGAAAGATTGACAGGAGGCCTGAGCTATTGGATAATTGTCGGTTATAACCTTACTCCAAGCCAGTCCCTAGATAAGGCACCGTTAATTTATTTCATCACGTCCATTACTACGTGCATGAGTACGCATTGGTTTTTGACCGACAATGTTAGGTAGATCAGGGGAATATGTTTTTGCCGGTGTTCTTAATCAAGAATGCGTAGGCCCTTGAAAATCAGTCGTCAGAACATTAAAGAAGATCTCGTATAGAGGGCCCTTATCTCCTGTAAGGGACTTACACTCTGCAGTTGTGTCGTGCTACTGTGTAATAAAATGTGCTCGTAAATCTTAATGAAAGCGTGACATGAAACTTATGGAGATGCTGTGAAGCTAAACTGCTCCTTTTAGAAGGTTATGTATTTGGATAAAAACTGAACTCTTTTGCCTTTTCATATTTTTAGTGTAGGCAAAACAAACACATTTTACCAGAATCTCCTAAACACTGGATAATTTACACAATAGTGGCATAGTAATAGAGGGTAAGACTCATCAACCGAGGGTCGTGAGTTGGAGCCGACCCTGAGCTCTCCTGCCACGATCCTGCAGGTATTCAGGTCTGCCATCTGCTCTTGTGAAGTGGGGTGCTATGTTTCGAGAGATAGGACAGAGAGGGGACTGCAAGCAAAGCATGAATAGCATGAATAGCAAAGCATGAATAGCAAGCATGAGTAGATTGTCATCCAAAGAGTAAAAGTAATCCTAGTAGTGGCTTCGGCCTTTAGTAGGGTGAAGTTATTTTTAAAAATGTAGCCCAACCAGGTGTGTAGTTAATGTGCAAAAAGGCTGGTTGCTAGTTTGACATATTACGTCAGAGACCACACTGTTAAATTTGTATTGCTAAGCGCCATTGTAATAGCATAAAAAGTTTAGGAAAAGTGCAAAAGAATTTAAGTTGTCATTTCTTTCTTGATCTATATGAACACCGTGGGTTAGTATTTGCCTATCACGTGGTTAATTAATTATGCTAAAATATCAGTGACGTGTATTTCTTCAGTCTCGGGGTAGGAGTAAGATTGTTATTTCAGCACACACTTCTTGCTCTCAATCATAAGTTCATGATCACCTGCCTTAAAAGAATTCGATTGTCTTTTAATTTTAAAAAGCACTTTCATGCAGTTGCATAATGACCTGAAGAAAACTTCCAAATGCGTGAGTTATTTGAAAAGATAAGATCCGATTCCTGATTTAAAGATGGTTTCTGTTAAAAATATATGTTTTAAATGTAAATTTCTTGTTAGTCATATGCTAATAGATCCTGAAAAGCTGCACTTGACTATTTAAACAGGTTTCTGTTGACAACAGTGGCCTTTTCTTGAAGCTCTTTCGGATACTGTAAGTAGTACATAAAATCCCGTTTCAGAAATATGATTTTTGGTCATTATTTATGTCTGAGATTATCATAAAAAGTGAATGAAATAGCATAGTTTGGTAATGTTTGCAGACAGTTTTGAGCAATTCTTATAGGAGATTTGTTTTTAAATATTTATTTATTGAAACTTATATTAAATTTGTAACCATTCTTTTCCGTTACAAGTAAAAATAATATTGCCACGTTCTAAGATGAAAAAATTAGCAGATAGGTTTGGGCCTTGCAAATATTTTACTGGCTAGAAGGTGGCCTTCAGTTTTCCTGTCCTAGAAACGCCACTGATCTTGTCCACGTATACTTGCTGATATACAAGGTCATATTCTTACTACTTTATTTTCATATGCAGTATGGGTGAAAGGTAAAATTATAGATTCCAAGATAGAGACTTCGCGTTTGGCAAGAAACAAAAGATGGAAATAACCTACAACAACTTTTCAGTATTCTCTACTTAAACGACGGTTATTAATTTGAGACTAGAACTGTTGTATAGCATTGTCACTGCAGTAGTCTGCTGTGATTGTGGCCAGCGGCGTATTGTGTCGTGTGGAGGCTCACTCGTGGCTTTCTCAGTTGATTAGTAGGCGGTGCCTAGCAGTTCGGCTCGGAGGAACAGAAGTCTGTTTCTGCTAATCGAGGAATTTAGGGTCAAGTGACCACAAAGTATTGTAAACGTTCTAAGATACCAACCGGTAAGTTAGATTCCTTTTTTGTTGTTATACGTCTTATTATTATTTCGTTGTTAAAGTATAATCATTTGTATTGACTATCCTTATTTTTCACTTTGTTTTAGATTATAATCTTAGTCCTATTTCA
>JAAAKL020010782.1:0-14117 GCA_010016065.2 Carybdea cf. marsupialis auct. non (Linnaeus, 1758) | reverse complement strand
GTCGCCTTTACAAAGAGAATTGGTATTTATTTATAAAATTGACATACTAATTGCATAGATTATGCATGTACTTTTGACTCAATGTCAGGAAGCAGCGAAGGGGAGACCTTCTTGTCGCAAGAACCAAAGTTAATTTATGCTGCTAAATGACGCCACGATGGCTGTCCTTAAATCTTTGATCTAACCCGGACAATGTTTTTGCGACTATGTTTTTATACGCCTACTATAATCCGAGTCTGCCTTCTGCACTCACTGCAATTAAAGTACAAAAGCTATTACAGAAGAAAAGTACACATGTTAAAAATACAGAATGATTAAGTGTGCAACAGACTATGAATCGTAAACATCTATAAGGCCGACGGATTATACATCTTGCTTTGACTTGAAATATGTCTTACAAACATGCTGTCATTGATGATTGACACATGTACTTATGTGACAACAAAATGTTGATCGAAGGCTATAGAAGTAAAAAGAAAAGAATTTTGAAGTGAAATTTGAGATGGGTAAAAACAGAAACCCAACGAAGGAATTAGAAACAGAATGAACGCATAAAGCAGCAAATGGATAACGAGAGTAGCAAAAAGACAAAAAATTTTCCTATGGCTGAGCAGCCCAATGGGATTGATGAACGCAAGATTGCATACACTTTAGTATTTTCTCTGTGTGCTCTGAGTAGGCTGAGTGCTTCATTACTTCTGTGAGGAATGTCGGTTGAGTCCCATAACTTTCTTGCTTCGTTTTTCCAGCTTTCATTGTCATTATAGCATTCTTTATAACGCAATTTCTATCCATTTTCAAAACATGATTAAACAGGCTGTTTATTTGAATGCTTGCCACAACTTTGAGAGGAATTGAAAAGGTAGCAAAACGGGAAATGGTTTGATAAGGTTTTCTCCCTGTATTTTCTTTCCTTACAAAACAGAACACCTCGTTTACAACTAATACTTTAATCATATCTCATTGCCTTCATGGTTGTTTCCATCCCTTTAGCAGAAAATCGTACACAACTTATCATCTTTTACGCATCTATCATCTCTTACGCTTAGGAAACAGAAGATGGTGGCAAAACCTCATAGCACAAAAATCTTGCAAGTGTTCGTCTACCAACCATCCAACAGTTTTACTAGCAGCCAATAGATGGTGTCCCTATTAGATATCGGGCATGCTCGTAGGAATATATTAAAAGGGGTAGGGGTGCAAGTAATAAAGCGCACACCTGATCCAGTACCATGTCAGTGGCGGGTGTAGACCCTCACTGTTAGAATGGAAAGTACGTAAGAGCTAAATCTACTTATTTGCCGCATGGACATTTCTCTTTGGTATATAACTTAAGGGTAGGGAACTTAAACCTACACTTTACTGGATGTGCAAATTCTCAAGATCACATTGTTATTTATTGTTTTGGGGTCAACTGGGAAGCTTAAGTAATGGAGAAGAAAGTGGACTCAGTTTCATTTAAAGTCTCGTTTGAATAATGAAAGCGAATTGCATCAGTAGGCTAAGCATAAAACCTGACTGACTACTAGACTATTCTCTAGCTATAATTATGAATGTGAACAGTTGATTCTCTGACAAGTTTGATCCCTACTTCCACGGAGGTCCGAAATCTAGCAATGTAAATCAGCTAACTAATCCAGAGTTCAGTAGCCTGAGGATGAAAGAAGTAACTTTCAAAACGAAGCTCAGAAAAAGACTACGACTCACGACATGATAAACATCTGCCATCTGTAGTTGGCATAGAGTTGAAAGCAGAGTTCTTTTCAGAAAGCTGTCATAGACCTTTCACTTTCTTTTGCACTGCTACATGAATATATTATGCTTTTTTCCTACTTGTCTAGTCTCATACGATCTGTTGGCATTCTTATGTTGAGATAACCATTTGGATGCAATAAAGATTACACAGTGATCACCTGTTTTTTGCATCTCTTTTCCATTGTTTCTCCAGAGAGTTTCAATGTCTCATGGACGTGAACAACAGAGTTTGTTGTTTAAAAACATATTATATAAATTGGTGCTAAAAGATGTGCAACTATCAAAAGGAACAACCTGAGTTAAAAGATATGATTTTAATGAAATGAAATAGAGGAGGTGGGGAAAAGAGGGCGAAAAAAATAGTGGCAAGAACAAAAAGCGTCACAAAGTCAAAAAAATAGATATTCAGTTGTGTTGAGCTATGAGCTATAGTGGTCTATAGTCATTGTCTCTACTCCTCCATTCAAACAGTGTTGGTCATCTTTGTTGGGTATACTAATTATGTATGAGCATTTTATTAGGGCATGCTCCATGAAAAAAAGTACCGATGTCTGGCACTCCCCTTAGGGAATCCGGGATGCAACCAGGGGATGTTTTCCAATTTTGTCTATTTTGTAACCCAGAAGCACACATTTCAAGCACCTTGTGGGAAATTCTCGAAGCACTGGAATAGACATACAGACAAGAAATAGAGTACTTGATGGCTAAACAACTCCCATTCTTACATAGTCTTGCATTAGATCCAAAAGCATGGGGAAATGGCTAGCGGCTACAGAATCTTGTTTCTATAGAAGAACGCTGCGCGTATCATGGAGACAGCATTTATCCAATAAGGTTTTGTTTACCAGGGCAGCAACCAAAAGAAAGCTAGTCCTTGGTATTAGGAAACAACAGATGGAGTTCTTTGGGCATGTTATGAGAAAAAATCAACTCGAGGCCTTATTAGTTACTGAAAAGATTGAAAGTAAAAGAAGCAGAGCACGACAACGGCAAACATATTTGAAGAGCATGTCCATGTTGATGTACGTTCCGTGCTGTACAGTTGTGCGTGAGTCTCAAGAAAGAAGGGAGTGGAAATCCATGGTCGCCAACGTTTTACAACTCGGCACGTGAAGAAGAAGTCGAAGACACCTCTATGAAAGGACGGAAACTGCTCAAGCGATCTGGCAGCGAGTCTTTAATCTTTCTTATTTATCTCTCATATTGTATATTACGTTGAGTGACTCACACTACATGAATCCTTTCAAACTATTCATCAATAACGTCACTGCAGAGAGTTGTTTAAATTTTACGTACAAAAACCCGGAAATTGCAAACTTTACTTTTTAGACGTTAATTTTAAAGTAATGAAAACAAGTGGCCCCATAGTGACTGGAACATTTACTAAAGCTTCTATATCTCGTACAACTATAAGAAAACGTTTATTAATTATTTACAGAGCCTATGCTCCATATTCAACCACTTTGATAAAGAAATGAAAAGAGCGACATAAAATCTCAAACACAAAACAGCAACTTACCTCAGTCTCCGTTCGAAATAAATATTTTTGCAAATTTCCACAAAAGCTTCACACCAATTAAGCCAAAGAACATAAGAACAATCTGAATATCGTAGTTTTAATGATTACGATTTTAAATCATAAACTTGTAACATTTATTTTAAAGTAACACTTTTTACCAAATGATCCAGAGAAACGTACTTTCACCATTTACTTTTATATTACAAACCACGTAACATAGGAAGTTTCTACTCTTTAAGACTGACAGTGCGAAAACTAGTGTCACATAGTGTACCAATACAACTGGATTGAGGAAGGATGTAAAGCCCCCTATATTGGATACACAACCAATGCACTTATCACCTGTGGACGAAGAAAATACAAAGAAGGTAAAATCCATGATAATCATTTACCTGAACATGTCAACAAACTGGATGGCAGAATACTAGATGGTTAAATTATATTTACAAAGGATTATCAATGAGAAGTCTGTAAATTGCCAAATTAATGCTTATTCAAACTTACACACTTTACGTCTTAATGAATAAGCGAACAATTTTAAGCTCCTTCATCACTCTTTTATTCTACTTTCGTGCTCGTTTTACTTCGTTTTCTTACAATCTTTTACTTCATGCGATTGTATCTCTGAACAGTTATTGTTTTATTCATTTAGCCTACTTTGGAATTTTATACTGACAATATTCATCATTTCTTAGTTTTAATTGTATATTGGTTTACTACAGGAAAGAATTTTTGCTAGGTTTGACTCAGTTGAATTTACTTCTTTGATTTTGAATTAATTAATGCATATCTTACTTAAAATATATTAACAGATATTTCCCATTGTTTTATTAACTACGCTTTTACAAGACTAGAAAAATTGATTAATTTTTCATTGCAGATGTCTCAACAAGGTGAGAGGAAAATGCTTAGGCAAGAACATGAATTGTATCCTTAAACCACTTGCGGTTTTATATCCAAGAACGATTTTATGAAAGTTGTCTGTTGGCGACAAAAGATTGCTCCGCGGTATCGAAATGAGATGCAAAGATTTTGTTTCGTGTGAGTCGCAAGTCGTGTACGTTTTTGTGATGATAAATGCCTTGGTCACACTATTGAGTGCATCTAGTCCCTACCACGATCTTAATTGAGTCGGCCTTTCCATTTAGCTTTTTTTATCTATCTGTACGGCATACTGGACATGAATGGGTTTTTCTATCAAGGATCCATTTTTCTGCCCTCTATTTCCTTCTTATAATTCGTTTCGGTCAAACAACTCACTGTTAGTAAGTCATTGCTTCTAATATTTACTCTTTCCTTATACAAATAGTTTGTTGGTGGTACAAGACAATAATACTGCACGGAATAGCGAAAACATTTTAGTACTGAAAAGCTTTTTTCGTCTGACACTCCTCAGAGTACAAAATCGTTCCTATCTCAATTCTGACGATTTTGTACTCTGAGGTGCGGCAGACGAAAAAAGCTTTTCAGTACTAAAATGTTTTCGCTATTCCGTGCACTATTATTCTTTCCTTATAGTTTGGTGTCAGCCAGGAAATAGACATTTGCTGGGATTTCCTCTGCTTTTTCCTTTTGTTCCTTCATCTTATTTCCTTACAACCAAAGTCAGAGGTATTGTACTCGATACAAACAGGAGGAGGGAGCCATCTTCTGCTCAAATATCTCTGTCTTTTATGTCCATATTTACTACTTCTTTTTAAAGTGATGTTGACGTTAGTTGAGCCTTGCAATTCAACTTGCTGTTGGTTTTGAAAGGAATGCAGAGTACCGAGCCTTTTTCAGAAGGGAGTTATTGACCTAATTTAGTGGAATTTCTTAGAGAGAAACCAAAATTTAATTTGGTGAGAATAATTTGTCCAGTGTACAAATTGTCCCATACGACACATATATTTTCACAATGTGGAGAGCCAATTTAGACAGACAGATAATTGGATCAAGGAGTTTAACAGGAAAGAGAATGATTGGGCAAATTTGTAACTAATATAATTGATTTGTGCAAGGTTTTGAAAGCAGAATTTCTGATGGAAAACTGCGACATTTTGGTACAAAAATGCGTCACCAACATAAAGCTTAAAACAAAACGTTAGGCAAAGCAGGCTAAGTTTAAAAATTTTATGATGGAATATTCCAAAGAATCCAATTTTAACCAAATTACGTTAATAGTTGTTGGCCAGTGAAATTAACATACGTTATAAAAGCCTACAAAACAGAGTATTTTCAGATGAATTAACAATGCAATTCTCCCTTTAGCTGATTTGAATGAGTCCTAGATTTTCTTACCCGTAATGGCATTATAAACATATTCCAAATATAAATGACCAATGCTGTCTCAAAATGTGCTAAGCGACTATAGATTAGAGATTGTTTCTTCTTGAAGAAAACGATCATAAAAAACACCTCGGAATTCGTTTGGACTTACGAGCATGCTAAATTTTTCAATTTGTCCAACACCAACGGAGAAGCTTACTTGTTGAAGGGACGATGCTAGGAGAAAACTTTTTAGTGACGTGTTTTGTGAATATCCTTTTCTGTAACCATGTCAATAAGATCCTTCCGGCCTTCTTAGGAAATCGGACAGCAAGTCTTTGCCAATTTGCTGTCAGCCTCTTTGATAAGTTTATATTACAAATTGCAAAATCTCCCTGGTAGCTCTTCCCTAGCAAAATCTTCTTCCTCTTCAATGTAATTCTGTTTAATTCAATTAAATTTATAATCGTAATATAAATAAAGATCCTGCGCAAATTCTCTTGTATTATTTAAATATCATTGATTACAGATTGTAATTGCAAGCAGTTACATACACATGGAAAAACAAAACAACGAAAAAACCCGTGCCACATCGGATAAAGTTCTTTAAGAGAAACAACACGACCCCCATCCTTTATTCGACTTAAAAGTTATGCAAATGTATCTATACAAAAACTGTGGTAAAACATAAGTGAAAATCATCGTTTTAGGATGAAAGCAAGAGGCAACACTTGTGTCTTTAGGTACACAAAATCGAAGACGCATTATCTTTAATATGATGCTTAGAAAGATAGGGGATCAGTGCTGTTAAATAAAGCTGGCTTTGTGTTACAATTAGTGCCCTCTTGTTTATTTCCGTGCCCACCTCGCATCTTGAGGCATCATCACTTACTTCTTCCAGTTAATGAACCCTAGCTTAGCATACGAGCATCTTTACTAGCAAACATTAAGAGCCACTTTTGTTACTATTTCGCTGAAACGGAACTTGAAAGCCATATAGTTCTTCGGTTATAGAAACTCAACTTCACAAGGTCACCTTGGACTATCAGACATCAGTCAAATCTGTCGAGTCGCTTTAATTTACCAACTGGTGAATAGAAATGGTGACATTGTGCATCTTAGTAGAACGCTTGATACAATTTGAAATTACTCCTCTGTCCCAAACAGCAACAGCAAATATTTATAGATTGAATTCACCAAATCAATTAAAATATCTTCGTTGCCATAGTGTCGCAAAGTCTTCCTTACGGTTGGTTTGTGCGCAAGGTTGCAATTTGTTTTTGTGTTTACGAATACCAGACTGTTACTTCCTGATCTTTCATTCTATTGACAAATCGATTCCTTTGGACAGGTCAAATTTTGAAAATCATTGGAGATTAGTAGGTTTTCAGTACTCTAGCAATCAAGCCCTGTGATCACCTATTCTTCAAGACATCATCGATAACAACACATTTGTATACCCGCATATATCTCGTTAAAGCAAACGCGAGTCTTTCATAAAGCCGCACTTCTTTAGAAACGCCGACTTCTAAAATGTAGGCAAATGATTGCATCGGTCTTGTATTTGGCCGTTCTCGAATCCTTCGATCCGCATTAAGGCTTTTTAGACAGAAATAACTTTCCTTTCCTCGAAGCCACTTCCGTTCATCACATACTTTTAGTCTGGACTGTTTAAAATCACATCAACAATCAAGCAATTCAAATTCTGATTAGCTCTTTTATCAACACAACTGGGTACCAGTTTCCTTCATTCTCTAGCCTTATTCCATTCAAACAAATAATACTGTTGGCTTACAAACGAAACTACGGTAGAGAGAGGGCATTTTGCTATTTCATGCTACACTCTGGCTCTGTACCACCATCTTGAAAAATTATTTTTGTATTTGTCCCCTAAAGGGTGTCAGATTTAAGCTTGCAAAAGTGGTTATTGCTACAACGTATTATCTTCGTCCGGCACCAAATTCAAACTTCTTGAATAATTCGGAGAACAAAACTTGAGAACAAAGATGTGTTGAGTTTAGGAATGCTTCCCTGCAGACATGAAATAGCTATAGGGGTACCCGTTCCTTGAGGCAAGCCAGTCCTTCCAAACGCTTTCGTTTAAACTGGTTACCTGGCTGGGGTTGTTTCGGCGGGAAAAGGTATAGGTATCAAATGGGTCACATCACTAACCTTTGATAGACATTTCTCCATTTTCGCCCTGCTCATCTCCACATTGTAATACAGATACTGGAAATAAACTACATCAGGAACAAACTGGAAAATCAAGTCATTTATTCTATCTATGCAGCTCTGTGATATAGGATCCAAGACCTGTCCATGGCAACGGAACCGGGGAGCACCCTTTTACAACCACTAAATAGTAAAAACGACCACCTCCCTGTTATTGATCAGATTACGAATTTGCAACATTCTTTCCGAAAGATAAACCGATCAAATGATCAGTCAGACGTGTTATAAAAAGCACTCGTTATCTCTTTCTCATGGCATACATCATATGCAATTTACAGAATCTAGATTTCCCTTCTACCCATTGATACGTTGTGCACACAATAAGTTCTGCTCTATGCATAAGCTGAAAAATGAAGAAGAATTAGGCAGCAAGTAAAACAAAATTCCAGATACAAGACACCCATGTAAGACTCCTGATTGTTTCATACAATATTAACATTTAAATATTTACAAATTTGAATGATACGACAGCGTTCCCAAGCTCTAGCTACAAACAAGTTTTGTCAGAAGAATCAAAACCATCGTATTCTGAAAAGGAGATATCGCTTTTCTAAAAACACCGGGCTTGTTATCATCAATCTCAAGACGCCATTGCCGTTATCGACACCGAAGAAAACACCTAAAACGTATCTAAATTCACAAGTTTTGTTAGTAAGAACTGACCGCAGCTCCGAAAGTCCAAAAATTTTGCTATCGCTGACAATCATACATTAACCTGCCAATACAAGCGAACAAAGCTACGAAGCCGGCTTTTCTAGTCATGAGTATGAGACACCTCCAATAAGTAAAAAGGAACTCGGAACTGGAAGAGGCGTTAAGATAAACGTACCGAATAATTAAGATCCGAACATCGTTACACGGAAAAGCTTCCTGACGTGCACTAATAGCCGGAATTAAAATCTGTGTAAGTAGATTAGATGAGTAGGAAACGTGTTGACTACAAATTATCATAACTTGCCGCTCGTTATCCTACTACAAAGGGCTTCGCACTTCTTTCCGTGAAGTATATCAAAGGAAAGTAAAGGCAGGTTTTACTATGAAATACTCGATACAACCTGAATTCTGTGCATGCATCTATCAACATATCAAATAAATACGGTCCTCATAAAAAGAACGATAATTTCAAAATACGATAATTTTTGTTTCTCATAAACTGACAAGACTGATACAAACTAAAGCACAAGATAGATCCAATAGCAGGCGTCAACAGTAAACACGATGTTGACTGAGTTGAGTATAAACAAAAATAGTTCTCTCTATAGGCAATCAACGTGAATGGATAGTGTCCAGTGTCTTCGTGGTTAACTTGTGCAGAAATCGTGAAAAGTATCCAATGCAGATAAAAGTCGAATGTAGCAGAATATCCCAAATAACCCCACAAACAAGCAGTCTACCAAACGCAATATCAAGTCCGTACTTAACTCAAAAAAAAGCTCCTTGGTCGGCGAAGAAAGTATAAGATTGATGCTCGTTGTAGTCTATACTATGTGACTAAAACGAAAGCCGTGAGTGATTTCCAGTGACTACATCTACTTGTAAGTCAGATACGAAACTACACAGTTAAGGATACATGCCGTCCAGAAAAGTAGATTCTATATTATCATCCTAAAGCAAGTAGAGGACGACAACTGGATTGTTCGTGGCGACCAATCACATAGCTTAATCTCCAGAGGAATAGGAGACTTCAGGCCTGTAACACGGTATCGTCATCTTAGAATCGAATGGCCGTAGTCAATCTGGTATTAAATCTGTCGCACTAAAGCTACGTTTCCATGATACAAGATAGCAATTTCTACAGCTTATGTTGTCGTTCTACGATGGTACATAACTCACTTTGTCAAGACATTTTCTTTTTCTTCTATCTGCGATAATGCATGTGGGGGTAACTAACTGTTTATATCGTTGATTAGCAGCAACCAATCTTTAAGTTGTCGCCTTGGTGAAGTAGTTGCATTTACAGTTACGACGTAGTATTAAGTTTTTATAAGTTCTTGCACAACGTCTCGGTGCCAGAGACGCCATAATATACGCATCAGATTGCATAGACACCGTATGACCGGGAAGAATATTCTGGTATCAAACCCTATCTTATACCTGATAAAGAAGGCTTTAAAGATCCCAACTTTTGTCGACTCAGTTAACGCAATGGGTGAAAAAGAGTACAAGTCATCATAAAAGATGATGGCTCTCAAGATGAATGAACATAAGAATGCGAAACATTGATCTAAAACAAGTGCAATTCAACTTAAACAAAAGTCTACCCGTAGTCAAATCAATGTTTCTTTTAAATGCCTTCCAATTAGTCTGTTTCTAGCGACAGAGGCACTGCCCGACAATTGGAAACAGTTGGGTTTTTTTAAAGAAAATCTCTGCTTACAACGAAGTCTCAAAGGAGGCCAGTGTACAAGGGGAACACGCTCTTCTTGTCGCCGGCTTCCACACCTGTGTCACCTTCATTTTACTTTTCGATTTCAAATGGGGCAACGGTGTGAAACAATCTCACTTAGGCAAACGTATCAGTCAAATAACCGCACTGCATGAGTGGGTTCATTGTGATTGGCGATATTGTGCATAGCACTCGACATATGTTAACGCTCTCTCTCTCTCCCCCCATGACTCGATTTGCGTCGACAAAAGCCACAGTATCACGAAAGCTTTTAATGTGTCAATTCTTGTAAATTGATTGTAGTCATGATCAGTACTTTTGATTTACCATGATTCAAAGGAGATGACCTACGTGCTAAAACGATGCAATTGTATAATTAAAGAAACATTCGGTTTTAAAACTATTTTCTGTGGGATCAATTGGATGTCGTACATAGTGGGTACGACTGAAGCAACCAAAGATAAATTCTATTAAGCCAGTGTCCGTAAGACTTGACACATCTTTCAAGCTTAAAAAGATCTCACGTTCAAGACGAAATTTGCAGTCAACGCAAAAGTTCAGGTGAACTTTCACTTACATATCAGTCTCTGCCTACAGTTTGACAATTACAGAGAAGTTAGTAGGTGACAAAAGCACACCGACGCATGGCAAAATAATAGCTACGGAATGAAAAGAATCGTCATGCACGAAATATATCCTAATCTCCTGGTAAATATTTTTGATACCTTGACTATAACCATTTAACAAGATCTCAACAAGGGTTCATTGCCCTTCAAGTTTTAAACTGCAGATCGTCCAAATCGTTTTCGAAAGTCATAAAATGGTTGTTTAAGCCATGGCATGATAAGGGTATTACGTCAGGATCATTAACGTCACTGGTATGAATGTATGGTACATTTATACAATTATCTATCTATCTAATATATACTTAACGTCATGAAAGACTGGTCTCATAATGAACGTGTCGGATGGTGTTTTCCGTCTCCCTAAGAACTAAACCTTTCTACTTTGTAGTTTGAATTTAGATGTGAACAGAAGATTAATTAAAAGCCTGAAGTAAGATTCTAACGACAAATTAAACTACAAATGTTTGGCGTACGACTAAACGGGCGTAGTTTCGTAGTACGTTACAATGGCAGCAAGACATTAAAGTTGCTATGATTGCTTACATGGGTATTTGAATCTTTAACTTTACGAGTGGGTGGTTTGGGACATTTTGCATTCACAGTATTTCTAGGCCCACCATGCTTCCAGGGCTACAAATGAATTGAAAATCTAGGGTACAAGAATGTGCCACTGATCGATGAATTCTCTTACTGCTAGATCCTTAAAACGGATATACATGGCGTAACTTAATGTATGCAACTCGAGATACGTACCACCAATTATTGTTAAGGTTTACGTTCAGGATGTAGAGATAACAACACGCTTTTCAGTGTTTGGAAACATGTTTTATTTCGTTTCCTTCCGAAAAATGTCGAAGACAAAATCTGAATTGATAGGGGGTAAATGAGACTCAAAATAAAACATACATTTTACTCTCTCTATAATAGTTTCCACATCTTAGTATCGGAATTCAAAAAAGGGTTTACGTCTTCATGTCACAGTGGCACAATCCGTGCGTATTTAAGCCTTTTACCCTAAGAGATTAGCAAATCATTGTTAACTTGTCGTAATTAATAACAGCCCTACCATAAGCGATCCTTTAAGGACACCTGTAACAAATGCCCGCTCAATGATTTCTCTTAGGCGCATTGAATTAGAAATGGTAGCTCTATATATTTTTGAAGCATTTGGAAGACGATCCTTCCAACGCAATAAAAGCGATACTCTCCAATAGGGCTTTGTTTAAATCTATTTAACCTTCACAGCAACATTTCCGCATTTGCCACTTTCACAGTTTATTATGGCCTGACAAAGATAAAACTAACTAATGTTCAGCTTTTAATGTTCTTTACCGTAACCGCCCGTTATCACAACTATAGTCTCCTTCCACGTAAGTCCCACACAGATGGCTGTAGGCACCACTGGTGTAAAACCCCTTCGAGGCGACAGTCAAACCCTTGTTATCATGGTTGCCTCAAGCCGATGGAAAGGGAAAGATGGCCGGCCATCCTTGTCGTGAAGACTTCGACTGATAGCAAGTCACATACAGCTTTGGTAATTATAAGGGCTGATCCGAGGACCCCTGACTATACCAGCTTAGTAAATAACTTCATAAAGAGTGGCCTTCTTGTCACCTGAGCCAGTCAGGATGTATTTGTCATCGACAGAGATATCACAACTAAGTACGGACGACGATTCCTTGGACTGCAAAAATAAAAAGAACAAGAAAAGATAACAACAAAGGGTAAATTGGATGAGACATAAACGTGAACCACTATATGTTATTTTAAGGCCCTTCAGGAGGCAGGGGCATAATGGGTCCGCGTTTCTATCTATTCTAGTATCTGCTGAACCACTGGGCCAACCATTTTTAAGCTTTGCTACTTTTTCTCAAATTTATACAGGAGTACTCTATTGAAATTTGCTGACGACGACACTATAATTTTAACCTAACCGTGGTGAAATACGATATAAAAAGCAGATCAAATACGTGTTAAGACCATCAGATATGTTACAGATGTGCACCGCATAGAATAGGCACTATATCATGGAGCGGGCTACCTAGTATCTACGGCCCCGTTTACATTATGCCGTTTTCATTTGAAAACGGAACAAAAAGATGCCGGATTGGCTCTGCGTTTACATTAAAACGTTCGCCTAAGCGGCACCCAATGAAGACGCTTTTGAAAATGGAATTATTCGAAAACGGTATCAATCGTCTCAATGTAAGCACCTAAAAATTGAAGCATTTAATGCCGGATTCCATAAGAGACCAGCTAATCATCTAAACGAGACAGTTTCAACATCAGCGAGTAAGGGTTTGTGAGAACGGCGCCAGAATAATACAAAAGCTCAATTATCTCCATTGTTGGCCTCTTATGGAATGTAACAGTGATCACCTTTTTGAATACAAATGAATACAGAAAATACAAATTAGACATAACTACTGAGTTGCGACCTCATCCTGACATGTGACATGAAACTAGTTGATATGAAGGGTACACGATCAATATCCCTCATATAGCAATTATCAAAACTACTACAACGTTTTAAATGGCAGTTATCATAAGCAATACTGTAGACTCACATTCAAAATAGAAACAAATTCGAGGAAGACGGCTTCAAAATTTATTGTAAATCTATAACTCTGTCTAATACCTTAACACTGGATAATGCCGTCACAATACTTTAATTGAAATATCTGGAAATATATGAAAATACCTGAAAAATGCTGGCTCCATAGGGCGTCCTCCAAGCATTGACAAGATTGTCCTTACCAGTACTAATAAACCATTTTCCACTTGTTGCATATTTTAGGGATAACACACATCCCTCGTGCAAGTGAAGTTGATACTTGTCAGGCTTTGACACATGAAGGACTTCTACATTGCTGTTCTCCATCCTGTATGACATATAAAAAATAGCATGAAATGAAAAGAAAATCTAATTGTATACTCCAGTCACAGATGGACAAGATTAACAACTGTACAGAAACTGTTTTATGGCGCATTATTTCCTTTTGAGGCAGATCTTACATTGCAGGATCGCCAAAATAAAATTAGGCACAAACACAAAAATTTGAAGGTTAACGATCCTTTTTCTCGTACAATGCAAAGCCAGTCTCCAGTTCAATTCAACATAAATACATATTCCTCTTCAAAAGACGGAAGTGCCACATACATCGATCCAGTGAACAGGGTGTGAAATCTTTTATTTTACGGTAAAGAAATACAAAAGAAAAATCCAAATAAAATCCACCGGAACTACCACCTTTATATATGTCGGATAAAACCACTATCTCCATTTTCAGGCTTTCAGGTAGGTATTGTAGTCTAAGTCTATACGTAAGCCTGATCTTCTGACGCCTATCTA